>PVKZ01001368.1:222763-410668 GCA_004027375.1 Macroglossus sobrinus
AGAGAGAGAGAGAGAGAGAGAGAGAGAGAGAGAGAGTGAGTGTGTGTGTGAGAGTGAGAGTGAGAGAGAGAGACACTTACTGACTCTGATTTGCTCATAGGGCCAGCACAGTGAACATATGTGGGAGAAACTGTTGCCAAGGTGCCAGCCATAAACCAATTGTGATGAGTAGGGAGGAGATGGTGATGCCTCAGTGATGACAAAGGCAGTTGGCATAGAGAATTGGTGACAGATTCAAGAAGCAGAAACTACAGGGCTTTCCTAGCCATTGATTATGGAGCATGAAGAAGAGAAAACCGTCAAGGACCACAGATATGTCCAGCCTTGGAAAACCAAGTGGACAGAACGCTTCTGCTCTGTTCGTGGATTAAGAAAGTGGGGGCAGGAGGGGGAGAAAGGCAACGAGCCAGTGGGAGTCACATCAAGATGGAGAGGCCGGCAGGATAGGAGGTGGAAGGAGGTAGCTGACATGCTCACCAATTCTGGTCCCTGAATCCACTCCTCTCTCCCAACTCAAAACATGCTACAGAGTTCTCCTCAATTAAGATCCCGGGGCTCTGATCTTCCACCAGTACCCCCAGCTCATCCTCACTCCCATCCCAAGACAGTTTTCTGTCTCACTGCTTGTTCATTAATTCACTGGTGAGATTTTATTTTCTCTTCCAATTCTATTAGTTTAGCAATTACTTTCCAGATTACCTAGCAACCACTTCAATCCCCCGTGCTTTTCTCATATCTGTTCGTAATTTAAACACCACATAACGGTGCAGAATTAATAAAGCTGAATAAAATCTAATATATCCTCCAGTCCAAGGTGACACTTTACAAGTAGAAACACGTGAAAACCAGAAAGGATGGCTTAAAGTCCGTGTCACCTAACTCTTATTTCCAAACTCCCCCTCTGCTTCTCAAGTTCATTCATTCATTTTACAAACACTTGTCCCCATGTATTTCTGCCTCCGAGGTCTCACGGGCACCCCCCGTCATCATCATTCAAGGCATTAGGGGTTGCCAGTACAACAGACACAGCATGGCACGTATTCCCACCTTCCATTGTCCTTCTTGTCATTTCACAGTGAAGTCACTCACAAAGTGAAATCTTCATTAGAGCCCCAGGGCCCAAGCCAGAGAATCCAAACTATTTGGTCTTTAAAATCTGACCCCAACTTGGCTTTACAGATGCAGAAACATGAATGCCCCTTCGCCACCCTCCTCTGAGCCATTCTACCAACTAGTTCCTACAAGTCAGCAATGTCCTACCCTTATGTCCTCTGTGTCAGTTTATATTTATGATACTATATTTCCTTAACGTCAAAACTATTTCATTTTTTACTTTTAAACATTTTGGCTATTTTATAAGTTCCATCTCGATGAACTCCTTTCAGAAATCCTTCTTTTCCTTTCGTTATAGAATGCTTTAATTGGTTTGTTGAATCTTCTTACTTTGAATTTTTGCCTTAGTTTACGTTCTCATCGCATTTTATCTACATTCTTACAGGTATCTATTGCCAACATGATTTACTTTTGTGTTGCACAAAATTGAAAAATTCCAAAGGGCAGGGACTACATTTTGTTCTTTTGTGCATTTCTCATGACCCGTGATTATTTGATTGTTTAATAAAATGGATATGATTAATCTTAATCGTAAATCATAAATGGAGTGCTAAGAAGGTTGAATGGTGAGACAGAAAAGTGTCTTGAAGTACATTACACTTTTTGAAATTCCCAGTGAGAGAAAAGACTTCCAGACCTACCATGAACAAGGCCTGGAGGTACAGAGAGAACAGGTACCAAGGAGGTGGCAGGGAAGTGACCCTGGTGGGAGAAGAAGGGTGGGGAACTGGAGGAGGGGATTGGTCAGGACAGAGCAAAGGTGTCAAGGCCAAAACTGAGGGACACCTGAGAGCAGGAACCCAGAGAGTCAATTCCTTTTCTCTTCCACAGTATCTCTTCTCTCCCAACACGATTTTCTCAAGCACAAGGCACTGTTTGCCCCTACAAAACTCTAATTTCTTCCAAAATTTCCAGTTCTCTCTCAAGATTCTACCTACTCTTTCCCAAAATAATCATTTCTTTCCCACAAGTTCCAATTCTATCCCAAGATACTCTGTTCACCTTGACTTTCCTTCTTTCCAAAAATTCTGTATTCGTTCCCACAATTCCGTCACACACAAATTTCCATTCTTTCCCATAGTTCTGTCCTCTCCTAAAATTCCACATTGCTCTCATAATTCAGCAAGTCTCCAATTCTCAGTACGTCCCAAAACTTCTGTGACTCACAATTCCCTGTACTGTTTGTTCTACAATTTTCTCTTTCTCTTCAAGAATCTTCTATTCTGTACCAAAAATCTCTATGCCTTCCCCCTCAAAAAAATCTGCATTTCTCCAAGAGTTCTAAATTCCATCTCATAATCCCATGTAACAATTCTCTGCACTATCCCACAATTCTCCATTTTCTCCCACAATTTCCTAAACTGGGCCCAAATTCTCTATTCTCTCCCCGAATCCTCTTTTCTCCTGTTTCCCACAATTCCCAGAACTAATCCAGGTCTCTATACTCTCCTGCAATTCCACTGATTTCCCACAAGTCCTCATGTCTCCAACACTGTTATTTCCCATAATTCTGAACACATCCCACAATTCCCTGTAGTATTCCACAATTCTATAGTTATTCCTACAAATCTCCATTCTATCATCCCCAAAAACTGCAGTTCTCTCAGAATTCTACATCTCCCACAAATCCCTAGCTTTCCTGCCATTTTCTCTCAATCATTTCTACAAATGACCCATTCATTCTCCAAATTCTCTGTTGTCATCCACAATTCATTTTCATTCCAACAGTTTTCCATTCTCTCACAATCCCCAGTTCTCTACAAGTTGCCATTATCTCCCATAAACTCCTTTATCACACATTTTCCTGCACTGTCACACAATTCCATCTCTCTCCATCTCTTCCTTGTATTGTTCCATAAGCTCTGGCTTCTCCCACATTTCCATGTACTGTCCCATAATTTTCCATTCATACCCACAATTCTCTTCTTTTCCACAAATCTCTTGTCGGCCAAAGATCCCTGCACAGTCCCACGACTTTTATTCCCCATAATTCTTTGGTCTCCAATAATACCCTGTACTGTTCTCTAAGCCCAAGTAACTCCCACATTTCCATGCACTATCCCAAAGTTGTTCCTTCCCGTAATTCTCTTGTCTACAACTCCCTGCACTGTCCAACAATTCTATTTTTTCCCATAATCCAGTGGTTTCCCACAAAACCCTGTACTGTCCCAGAATTCATCATTCTTTCTCGCAATTTGTAGTATTCCTATAATTTTTTGTCCCCTCCCAGGATCCTCATCCCCTCTCACAAACTCACCTCCCACAATTCCATGAACCCACAATACTTTTTCTCCCACAATTCCATTGCTCTTCCACAAGTCCTCTTATCCCCCATCTTGTCTCTCTTAATTCACTCTTATCCCACTATTCCATTCCTTTCCCACACTATCCTACTACCCATTTTCTCTGATAGTTCTAATTTTCTCCCGCAATTTCCTATATTATCCCAAAATTCTCTTCTCTCCCTACATTCCTTTCATCTCCCACAATCTCACAATTCTCCAATTCTCCATTTCCTCCCATAAGTCTACTCATCTCCCACAATTCTCAAATATATCCCCAATTCTTCACTCTCTCATAATATTCTGTACAGTTCACAATTCTCCATTTTCTCCCATAATTCCTTCTCACCCAGAATTCATTGCTATCTCCCAGAATCCTCTTTTCCCCTGCAGTAACTCAGTAGTATATCCCACAATTCCATTGCTTTCCCACAGGCCCCACTTCTCCCACAACTCTCTGCCTCATCTCACAACTCCGGTTTCTTCTGCAATAGTCTATTCTGTCACTTAATATACATTTTATTTCCAGAATTTCTCATGCTACTGGCGTCTAGTTTGTAGAGGCCAGGGTTGCTGCTCAACATCCTACAGTGCAGAGTACAATCCCAACAACAAAGAGTGATCCAGCTACAAACTCTATCCCACATGTCAACAGGGCCTGCTCTAAAGAAAATGGATTTTAAGTCTAGAATTAATTCAAACAGTGTTTATTGAGTGTCTGCCATATGCAAAGCACTACCTCAGGCAGTGGGCACTGCCAGTCCTCCCAACTCTCAGAAACATGAAAATACAAAATGTTGACATTTGAGAACTAAATTTTAAAATATGTAAATATATTAGAGCAGAGACATGCAAACGCTCTTGAAGTAGATAAAAGACTCCTAGACAGAAGAGAAAGAGTTAGAAGAGACCAATAGCTGCAGAGAAGGAGCGTGGCCTTCAGAAGAAGGGTTAGTCACCTAAGAGATGAAAGTAAATGTTGAACAACAACAAAAAAAAAAACAAAAGGAGAAAGTTACAGAGAAGGAATAATACAGTCACATTATTAATAAGTATTTATTGTTATTCAATGAATACCTCACAAAAATTTTACAAAGTTGTTATCATTATAAAGAAACAGACCTCTCTTGAAGGTGGACCATAGCAGAGGCCAGTCACTCACTGGCTAGAAGGCAGGTTTCCTTCACAAAAACAGAATACCCTTTTCCGGATAGGTAAAGTGATACAATGACACAGTCAACTGTTAACACTTAGAACCCTATTCTGACTCCAGACTCACCTACGTAGCTATTTGATAATTTAGATTCCCCTGTAGATTCTATGCAAGAAAAGAGTGAGCAGGACAAGCTGACATGAACTTACAGTTGAGTCAAGAGTTTTTGTTATCCTTTCAAAAAATGGAAGTCTAATGATAAGTTAACTTATTGTATAGCTTGCCTACAGGGAAAGAAGTTAGTAAAATAAGAGTGAATATTCTGGGCTGTTTGAGAACTGTATTTGTTTCTAAAAGTACATTCATACACTGACATTTCAATAGAAACATGTAAATATAATCTGTGTTTACATGAATAAATAAAATATGTAAATTTATACTTCAGTTCTATGAACTTGATCAATAGAATTCCGACGCTGAGAGGCCAATGTCTGCTCAGTATGAGAATAAAATCTGATTCCCAAACTATATATCTGAAGACCATTTCTTTGATCAGGGCTATCACCTAGCCTTCTGAATTCACTTATTCATTAAACACTTACTTACCAGGAACTACACTGAAGAGTGAGGATACAGGGATAACTAGAGTGACACGGTCCCTGCTCCAGTGCAGGTAACCTCTTTACTGGGTGGGGGTGGCCCTGACCTTATCGCTAACCTTTGGCAAATTAGATCAAAGACATCACTAGAAAGATTATACAGCATCTGGTGAAATCCATAGGACATACACTCATCACATATGGAGTAATATCATGGTTAAAGACATTTCATTTAACTGCTACATAACAAGCATAAGAAAACCCAGTACAAAGCTGTGTGTGTGTGTGTGCGCGCGTGTGCGTGCGCACAGCTATGAATTTATGACCATGTTTTCCTCAAGTGTTAATATTTACATAATGTTTCAAATACTTCCTTTAACAAATTTAATTACGCAGATCTCATGGTTTATCTTCTAACTCCTTCTGGGTTTCATATTTATGTCCCTAATTGATGTACAAGAACTAATATTATTTTTTCAGAAGGGCATCTTACTCCACTGAGTGGAAAAATAGTCTTTATACCTTATTCTAAGGGACCTCAGAATTCTGGGGATACCCATTAGGGTCACCTGAACAAACGAGGGGCCTTCCTCAACCCCACCACCAATGTCTTCTTGCAAAAGAGTTTGGTAATATCTTGTTTAAAGAAGAAAGAGAGGAAAAAGATTTACAGAACACTGATAAACAGTGTAAACTACTAATTCAAATTACTATGCTTTATACCCATTTTTAATATGTAATCACCACGTGGACCAGTGAGGACCTAATATATACCTCATGATCAATTAGTCTATTCTTTCTATACACGTAACACATTGCTCTAAGGGTATCTCTATTATTCTTAATCAAATCTTTAATGAAAATGAAATTTATTGACAAATACATATTTAATCAGCTTTACATAAGGAGAAAGTTTGCAACATAATCCTGTTTAGTAATATGCGCGACAATAGAATCCAACTGAAAGATAAAGGTAAAAATATTTAATTCACAGCACAATTAATACTAAATGTTCAATACAATTTTAAAAACATTGCCACATGAATCCTAAAACTAAAAATACTTACAAATCACAACAGTTCATTTGCACTAAATTCAAACTAAATTGGCTATTATTAATTTCTAAGTCAGTGGCTTTGGTTTATGCATCCAAGGCTGTCAGTCTTAATTTCTTAGTTCTTCTTGTTGTACAACAGTGGCCAGCCATTACAACAAGGATCATTTTAAGAAAAGCAATGAACAAATTAAATATAGAAAGAATCCATCCAGGGTTTCTGTGACTATTAAAATGGACAGTGACACTACAAATGAATTAAGGTATAATTCCTTCTTGCTATTTCAAAGAATGAAACAATTTGCATATTTATTTTCTGCCATTGGATTTCAAATTGTTCCCCTTCTCCAGGCAGTAATTTACATCACCACTTGTCACACTGCAAATGGACTCCCGTGAAATAAATCTATTTACCAGATCTGATCTATTTCTCTGACATAAATCTTAGGATTCTGTTCCCCAGTCCAGCTTTCCACACCACTATATTCTTTTCATTGTAAGCTGCCAGCTTAGCATTCTAGGTACAAAGTTCTGGAAATACATATTGGAATGAGTTGAAAATATAGTTTAAATTTTCATAACAAGAGACCACATATACTAAGCATGAAAAATCTGCTAGGGGATGGATAGAACAAGAATGCAGTCACCGTTTCTAACTTTCATTTTAAAAATCCATGTTCTGTATTCCACAGAAAGATATTAAGATAGATAGGTGTGCCAGTGTGTATGTACGTATATACCAAAATCTTTTACATTTGGATTGGATTCACTGGAGAGAGTCAACATTTGGCTCAGTTTTTTCATTTAGACTCCAATATACAAAAACGACTGACATCTTTCACTATTACCACCAATGTATGTAGGAGACTACGCAATCTGAGCAAGGTTTTAATATAATAATGCATATGGAAAAGTTGTTATTTAAATGGGCATATTCAGTTTGAAAAACACCGAAGCGGGTATGAGAAGACCCTGGTTCAAGTCTTAGACTTCAATTTTTTTTTACTATGATTATGAGCAAGCAAGCTAATGACTCTACTTGTTTCCTCAATTACAAACTGGATATAAAAAGAATTACCTTAAACTATTGTCTTAAATCTAAGTCAAGTAATGACACACAAGTCACTCACACTGAAAAGAAATATCCAAATACAAAACTTTCATTCCACCACAATTTTGTGGTCCAGGCACTGAATTCATTGTTGAAACCTTAGAAATAAAGCAATAATAATAGAATATCCTGCCCTTAGCCACCACAACACAACCACTAATAGTAATACTAATACTAATAATGATAATAATAATAATAATAATAATAATAACAATACATCATTCTAATTTGTTATTTACTATGGCCCAGACAATGTTCTAAGCAGTTAGTATATATTAAGGTCCACGATTCCTTTGAGTAGGGACTACTATTATTCTCACGTTAGATATAAGCAGAGGCCATTTAAGGTTATGTAACTGGCTCAAAGTTGTACAGCTGGTAAATTATTCACTAGAGAAGGTGATAATACAATGAGAAAAAGAGATATACTACATTGCAAGGTAAAAAGTGTCATCATGTAACTCTACTGAGGAGACACTTGACGGTTTTGCATTTTCCAGACAGAAGTAGAGGAGATCATGAGAGTCAGTTTTCAGAAAAAGCTAAAGGAAGAAAGGCAAGAAATATCACAGCGTGGTTAAGAAAACTGTGGAACTTTTAGTGTAGCAATAATACAGGATGGAAAGCAAGATAAGCAGTAGAAGTGAGTGGAAGTGAGTGTCAAGGATAGAATGAGAGGCAAAGGCGATCCACTGAATAAAATGGCAAAATGGGAGAGAAGGAAAGTGGCCCTGACATCTAGGAGCTGGTGGATGCTCAGCTGGGCCTGGGTGCTCTCCCGTGGGACATGAATATTTCCACAGAACAGCAAAATCTGACAAGGCCACACGATCCTGTGACCACAGTGGATCAAGGCAAAACCACTCTGCAATTATGGCTGCACAGAGACAAAATAAGAACGTTTTCTAAACCATGATGATCCAGTATCACTCTGTCTTGGCTAATGTAAGTGACTGCTGTTTCTTTACTAATTAACTTTAGCCTCAACTTATTCTTCCTCTTCATGGATAAGATTTAAAGATCCAGTCTGTTTATCCTGTCTGTAGTCATAGAGTTGCCCTTATTTTTGAAGCATCCAATTCAGAGCAAACTTCAGCTTCCTTGATCTCTCCCCCAAATCACTGAACACTAGCTCAAATCTTTAAATATGTCCTCTGTAATACTCTTTTCCGAAGACACCCCAGAGATCCCCGTAATACGTATTCTCCTTCGGTGTGCTGGACAATAACCCCAACTTGTTCCACTTCAGGTATATCTTTGGTGGTGGTTGTCTGGAAATCATTTCTGCAAAACACACACACACACACACACACACACACACACACACACACACACACACACACCTATGACTCTGTATTCCCTAGCAACAGAGAACAAAAGGAAGTTTTCAGGCACAGAAGTGAAATAATAACCATTGTTACAGGAATGTGGCAATGAACTGAGGAAGAAACTGATGGTATCAAGACAGAGTAGAGAGGATGTGGATAGGAGGAAAAGAGACCAGACTTGAGACACATGCCCAAGGTAGGACTAAGAAGTGACCAGTGACTGAGGGAAAGAAGAAAAGACCTGGCCAAGAGAATGACTGTGATGTCCATCGAAGAAATAAAGTAAACTTTAGTAGCACCGAACTGAGTTCAGGAATGCAAGAAGCAGAAGTGGCTAGAGAGAAAAGATCAATCATAAGATTTGACAATTATAAAGTTGATACTGCTGTAAGATATCCAGGTAAAAAATGTCTTGTATTAGAAAGTATAGATCTGGAGACTGGGAGAGAATCCAGGGGCAAAGATTGGAGAGTAATTAGCATATAAATGAAATTTGAAGCCTTTAGAATGCATAAGATCATCCTGGGATAGATCTTACTATGAGGTCCTAAAAGGAGCCAAGAACGATCCTTGAGGAATCATAACTTTGAGGCCCATAGAATAGCCAGCAGAGAATGATAAGTAGAGTCAAAAAAGTATAAGGAAAATTAATATAACACAAAGAATTAGAAATAAGAGGAAAATGTTCAAGAAGTAAAATGTTACATGTTCAAAAAGTAAAATGGAATTGACAACTATTACAAAAAGGTTCAGGTAAGATGATGAAGGTCAAAAACTGGTCTTTGGACTTGACCTACTGAAGCCTCCTAAGAAAGCATTCAGAAGAGAGAAAGGGGTAGAAAGGGACACGGGAGAGTAGAAAGAAGATTTTATTTTTAATTTATCACCCAAGGGGGAATTTGACCATACTAATTAATCATGGTGATACAGCCAGAGACCTAGGAGGAATAAATATTTGGGAAAAGAAGTGACAATTCAAGTCACAAGGTGAGGCTAGGGAATAAATCCAGCGCTTTGGAAGGGATAGTATCACGAGAAAGAAGCTTCTTCCAAAACAAGCTGGAACAAAGTATGAGTTCACCTTGATACAGTTACGGAACATATTGCCTGTTACCTCTCTGTGAAATGCAACATAATCGATTTGCATGTTTGTGCACAAGGGTGTTAGAGATGGGAGTGGGAGGCATGAAGATTATAATAAACAAAATAATAAACAGGTATGCATACACTTTGCTATCTCTACCATATACATAATTTCAAATAACTCTGATCAACAGAAATATAGTATATGGGTACTATATAACATTGAGGAAAATAATATGTTTACATTTTTCATCATTGCCTTTTCCACAAGTACCAAATATGTAAAATGCTTTACTGCTCTTAAAAACTTATCACTATGGAGAACTGGCTTTCTTGTTAATCTAAAAAGTAAATAATAAAGTAATATACTATTGGCATTGTACAAAGCAATTGACATACTCAGGCAAGTTTAAGAGTTATAAGTTTCACTGTGAAATTATAGAAAACTGAGGTTTGGTGAATTTAATCAATGGTAATACTGGTGAAGTGTCAAACCTAAAAACCGAACACATGGTTCTTGATTTCAAAACCTGGTCTCTTTCTTCTACCTTTGGGTATCATAAACAGAATTCAGCCCAGCCATCACCAGAGTCCTTCTAGAATGAAGATCATAAGAAATTAGTTGGTAAATTCTTTACCTTTGCTCCATCTTGCTGATGCCAACACAGAAGTCCACTTGATTTTTCTGAAGGTGGAACTGCTGTTTTTGGTGACAGTCCTAGGCAACCTCCAAGCTGGACATTTCCCAGCTTGCTATTGAACTGAATGCTGACATTGCTGTATGACATGAATTTAAAGTCCTCTGTGATTTAGCCCTTGATGGTCGTCGGCCATGCTTCTTGCTACTGGTAAATCTCTGCATTCTGACAAGGCTTCCAAATGTGCCATGGTCACCTATGTCACCAGTTCTCAGCATATGATACTCATCTGGGAGTCTGATACTGCCCCCAATGCCCACTGATCTTAAATTCTTCTTGGGATTTGGGACTCACCTTTGTCATAGGTCTTACTAGGAAGGAAGCCTTCCAGACTCACCAGGACCTGGTTTAGTGGCCACTCTTGAAGGATCCCACTTCCCACTATTATTTCCCTAACTTCACAATTGGCTCTTAACTTCTCCCCATCCCCCACATTCAATAAAATCATTGCCTTAAAGGCAAACAATTGGCCTTGCTTTGTTTATCGCTATATCACCAGCATCTAGACAGAGCCAAAAACGTACCAGATGATCAGTATAGGAACAATGTTGAATGAATGCATTAAAGAATGGACCTTCTTTCATATCCTGCCTCAACTGCAAATCAATAAAGATACTATATGGATTGACCCATTCTCTCAAATGTTCTTGACCTATGCGAAGTCAGGATTGGTACCTCCAAAGAGGGTATTCTGCCATGCAGGCTCCAAGCTCCTAAAGACAAAGTATACCCCAGCTGTGAAATTCATTTCTACATCAGCTATAATGAAAAAAAAAATCAATACACTAATTTTTTTTTTCATTCTTTAGAGGTCATCAAAATGTCATTCAGTAGACTCTCCACATTTTCTAAAACCTCAACATTCTTTAGCTTTCTGGTCAACTCACTGTTGTCTACAGTGACAAATGAGGCCCCCCTAAGTAAATCACAAGATATCATTTTCCACTTGGTCTACAACCAATTTAATCAAAGCCATAACAATAGGAAATCCTTATAAGACACAAAAGGAGCAGAGGGGTCCTTGCATATGCCAATATTCTGCCACTCACAAAATTGCACTAGGCTACTCAAAACCTACTCAAAGGCATAGGTGTGTGTTTCATAAGTATCACTCAAAAATTATAGAAATCATAGAGTTAAAAGCAACCTTTGATATTTTCGGGGTATATTGCATTGCCCAACACCATTCGCATCATAGCTGAGCTCTTGATCATGTTGCAGTTTCTCCAAACAACCTATGATATAGGTTCTCTTATTTTCCCCATCTTACAGATAAGAAAACAGGAATAGAGAAATGTTAAATTTCACCAAGTTCATGTAGGTCATGACATGCAGAGCCAAAATCAGAAAACAGTTCTGTGTTGTTACTCTATGCTCCAGACTGGGAAGGAGAGGCCAACTCCAGCCAGAGAAAACATATGCCTGATGGTGACATCCTGCACGCCAGAGCGGAAACACGTCATCACGGGCATCTGTGAGGGGTGGCGGGGAATGGGATGTGTTTTGCCTATGTTGCATGTTGAAAATACTTAGGCACAGAGATGGACTCTAAGGTGAACATAAACTGGCACGGTGATACTGCTTTAAGTTTAGGCTCTGCCCTGTAAGTTTTACGAATCTACATATAGACTATGTGGCTATTTCAGTTTTCCTCAGCCCTGCCTACAACACTTTGAGAAAGCACATTTTTTGTCTTTGATCTGGGCCTTACCTGCTGCAAAATCATTTTCCCCCTGCTCCGGTCAAGTTACAAAAGGAATTTCTCTTGTCACAAGGTCCAACTGAACCAGTCGCTAATCAGGAAACATAGGGAGTTTGGGGGAACAGAAGGGGTGTAGGATAGCAGTGAGGTAATCTAGCTAGCATCCAGGGGGCCTCATAAAAACAAAGATTCCAAAATGGGGCATCCTACACTTCTGAGGAAGCTAGTAAATAGGATGAACGGAGTTCCTTAGTTTGTATCAAGGTCCATAATATATTTCTGAAAAGTGTCAAGAAATAACACTAACATACTTTTCAATGACTTTAAAATGGAGTGTTCTGCAACTAAAAAAAATGTGAGAAATGCTCAATAAGAATGTCTTCAGTAGATTGTTTACTGAAGTATTTATCAGAAACTTTACTGGATTCACGGGCAGTGTTTCCTATATTCCTTATGCGCGAGTTTTTTTATTTTTTTCAGAAACTGTGTTTTCATAGCTCATAAAATATCTGAGTAGCTCAGAACACAGTTTGGGAAAATCTGTGATGATATAATGAACTACAAGAGATAGTTCCTGAGGTTACTAATAATTTGTTACCATTCAAAAGACATTTTTCAGAATTTCTTAAATTTATGTTACAAATTTCTATATCAAGAACAAGAGCTCTAAGAAACAAATATTATACATGGGTTTATGGACCTGCCAAGGGTGTTATCCATCGTTTCCTTGTGCCGGTCTGGTAAATAAATGAGAGAATAAATATTAGCAAAGAAAAAAAGGGAAATCTGGACACAGAGCTACAGAGACATTCCGTGTCTCTTATGCTACTCGGTGACTTAAACAACTCAGACTCTGAAATCTCAACTGAAATGTAAGGTTTACTAAAGAAAATGATTGTTCCACTAACGCCTCATTAATGAAGAGCCCACCAGTACAGCAATGCATCCATCATCAGTCGGGCCTGGCTAAGCCCAAATTTGTATCTACACAATGAAGAGCGTGTTCATCAGTTTCATGGCAAAAAAACAGATTTCCGAAGACATGCTTAATCTGCCCACGAGAACACACTGATCTTAAGGACTTCGAAAAACACTCAGTTAGAAATGATAACGGAAGTGATTACGAATCATTTTTATCTTTTTGTTAAAGCAGGGGCAGCTGCTTGGTTCTCCCTAAACACTGGATGCTCGCAGCAACAGATGGGAGGCCGCAAGGGCATTGCTGACACTGGCGGAAAGGAGATTTGGTAATCCAAAGATTCTTCTCCAACATCGTCTGTAACTTAAGATTTTGCTCTTAGGAAACTAATAATTCTAAATGCCAATAATCCTAAACTGCCATAGACCAGCATTGTCCCGTGGAACTTTCTTCAGTGATGGAAATGTACTGTATATGCACTGTCCAATACAGCTGACGAAGGCCACGTCCTGGCTACTGAAACGTGGCTAGGCTAATGCAGCTAAGGAACTGAGTTTTTAACTGCATTCTATTTTAACCAAACTAAATTTAAATGTCAGTAGTTACACCTGTGGCTAATGGCTATGTATAACACAGCACAGATATAGATATGGATCTATTTGGAGATTTCTGGGATTCCCCATTGTAGACTTCGTCGATGATAGGCACCCGTTTGCCCACTTGTGTGGCCGACTGGTCCAGCCAAGTGCAAGCTACTGTAGAGCCAAGAGGTAGTACTCACCCATGCCCCCCACCCCCAAACACACACTGATTCAATATCCTTTGGTTTTGCAAATGGCAAACTGCTGCTATGAAGCTGTCGCTTTAAAGGTGTTCTCCTGAGCTTCTCTAAGCCCAGCCACAGGACAGTGATGCCTTCCGAGGACCCAAGGCACGTCTCTCACCCCTTCACCCATAAGAAAATATTAAAGATTATATTTTACCTGCATTGATATAAAGATGCCACATGTAGAAATATTATTTATTAAAACACTTCCTTGCACATAAAAGGTCAAGGTTCTTTCAGTGTTTGGAATAATTAAAACTATTGTGGTCCTTCAGCCTATATACCTTAATGAGGCAGCTGGAGCTGAATGCTGCCCTAAGCCACTCACCTGGGCCTGAGCCTCCAGTTCTCTACAATCTGTGACCTCCTGTGGGCCTCTTGTCCAGTGTCAAGGAAGAACTGTGGGTCAGGAAGAGGGTGAAGGGCTTCACAATGACAGAAACATCAAGTGCATTTAGCCCAGGTATAAATTCCAAATTGGTAACCACTGAGATCATTCAAATCCTTCAAATCACAGTTAAAGGAGAACATAGAGTTTTCTCAGGCCTCTAACTTCACGATAGTATCTGTATCAACAGCCCATCGATACATGCTCCCTAGGTAACATGCTGTTTATTACTCAAACTACAGAATTTGTGGGTACATACAGGCTGGGTATAGACGGCAACTCGGGTCAAGATCATGGCCTTGGAATCTCATTAACTTACATTCAAATCTTGGGTCAACTGCTAACTCCATGATCTCGAGAAGCCTACTTAACATCTTTAACCCCAAATCTGCAATTAACTCACTAAAAAAATAATATCTACCTCACTAATTATGACAGCGATTCGAAAAGATAATGTGTACAAAACACAATGTCTTTCACAGAATACATCCCATTACTAATATGGAAATTAACAAAAATACCAAAAGGCTGCTAGACTGGAAAAGATATTTTTTTCAAAATAAAGATTCAACTATCTTGGAAATCTCAGCTTTGAAATGTAATTCACGATGTTGATGGTAGAATCTCTATTCTTCTGTATAGTCCTTTGGTTTGGGAATAAAATTCCAGAAGGAAATTGTATTTTACCCTAACTCTATGTGAAATTTTCTCTCAAGAATGAGAAATTGGCCTCCCATCACCCAAACGTCCCTGCCACCTAGGATGGGTGATTATCAGCACTCAGCACTGAAAGGAGAGTAAGCTGATGGGTTTTTCTGTTGTTTACTTTTCTCCTAATAATCTTGTAACATCTTCTGCCCTCCCCACACAAGTAATGGAAGACAGAAGCACAAAAAACCATTAGCACAAGCTGAGAGAGCAACGTCAGGCAGGGCAGCTGTATCCGAGCTTCATGGTGACTACAGAGGGAAAGCAAATGGAGCCTGATCAGAGATACAGTCAGCCGAAGAGAATGAGCGGATGACAGTGAGTCTGGTGATCGTGGTGTCAGCAGCCCTGTAGGTTTCGTATCTGTACCTCCATTATACAGACAGCCAGACGGAAACGCGCAGAGATGGGAAGCTTGTCTGAACTCACAGGCAGTTAAATGAGAAGCTAGGACTTCAGGAAGGAAGGACTCCAAGTGAGGGGCCAAAGACTCCTAGATGACAGCATGGGAAGATGTACCCCTCACAGGGGCCTGGCGGTACTGCTCCCCGTAAGGTATTTGAGGCTTCAAGGTATGCGAACAGCTTTACCGTCCTCGTGCCTATTGTGGCTCCAAAGAAGTCAGTCGAATTTTTCTATGGATTAATGCATTTCATTAAAAAGCAGGCTGCGCTTGATTCCCAGGAGGAGGCATCCTGGCTGTCTTGGAATGTCACAGGGGTTCCTTCAGGTTCCAAGTGGGAGGTGAAGATCAAGGAACCAAACCCCAAATGCCCCCTTTCCTGATAACTCCTGTAAAGAAATGACCGGGGTCTCGATACCTGAGTCATGTCTGATTCAACATTTACTCTACAGATGTGCTCCCTTGGAGAGCTTTGCTTTGCTCTCATTAAAATTGGTTTATCTTTTTTTTTTTTTTTGATGCAGATTATTACATAGGAAGCACAGAAAGCAAAAACTTAGACTAGAAAGCTAAGCAGTTAAGGTGACGTTTTACTGGAAGGCTGTGCTCTAGTGTGCCTGATACTCAAGGGCAGACGTTTGTACACGTGTGTGCGTGCCTGCATACTCAACAAGCCAACAGTGTGTGCACCGTACAATGTATTTGGATTTGTACGCATTTAGTCTTCCCGACAACCCTGGGAGGCAAGTCGTGTTATCATCCCCATTTTATAAATAAGAGAACTAGGGCACAGAGAGGACTCGGGTCCCCTGTTAGGAAGAGAAGGGGTCGGGATTTGAACCCAGGCAGTCTGGTTCTGGTCAGAGTCTGTGCTCTCAGTCATCAGACTCCTCTGCAGACTGCCAGCTTGAGCAGAGAAGCCAGGAGAATGAGGATGTTTGCATCCCCAAGATGATGAGATGAAGAGCAGCAAAATCCCACGTTATATCAGATCAGGCCTGGGGTGAGCTGGGACCACACAGGGAAGAGATGGGGTTGACATGTGGAACATACTCATCAGAAGAGATGCATAGCAAGGTGTCCCCTGTCTCAGTCCCAGGGGAATCTGTCTCAATTGACGTGAAAGAAATCTGCTAGAAATGGCTAACAGGAGACCAACACAAGGAGGTCTTTGAGAAACAGAGACCAAAGTCAATCCAAAACCCTGAAAATCATTGTCGCCTGAAAGAAGGCAACGTCAGAGGAAGACAGCACAGGTGGCCGAAATAAAGACCCCCACTCAGTAAGAATGTAGTGAACTCTGTGCTACCATGAGCCAGAGGTGGCAGAGGTGGCAGCAGATGGGAGGCTGCACAAGTGATGGTCGAGGAGAAAGTTGAGTCCACAAGAAAAATGCTGGACCCATTCCCAGGGATGGCGGGCAAAAGAAGGAATTTGAAGGCTCTAGATTCTAAATGTGTCCAATGGCTCCATAAACAGTTGTCCTCTGGGCAGTGCTGGCAATACAGCTGTCTTGGGCTGCTTCCTCAGACGCAGACCCCGAGGTAAAGATTCAGATGAAAACAGTTGACTGGGAGATGACTTCAGAAAGTTCTAATAGAGTCAGGAAGTGAGGCAGGGAAGGAAAAGCAGTAGAAGGGATGCTGATAAGAGAAAGACTGTAAATGGCAGAGCTCAGGCCCCCTGGGACCCTAGGAAACTGAAGAGCATGCCACAGACATGTGTCACCTGTGGATAAAAGGAGATGGCGTGTTTATGCTTCAACTCTTGTCTTTCATGAGCTGAGGGCTTCTCCATGAGATGTCAACTGCCCAACCCTCTAGCCTGCTCCGTCAAAGATCAGAACAGAGAAAGTTCTCACATAGTAACGCCCAAGGACTTGGGGCAGGGAGCCCCCTGCATGGCCAGGTACCGTGAGAACCCAGGAATTCCATGCGGGGCTACAGAAGCATTTGCCACACCATGTCATCGAGGTGATATCACGAAACTCCCCTACAGACTCGACTCCACATTTCAGCTCCAATCATTGACGAATAGCTTTCCTTCTTCCTCATTTCCCTTTAGGAGGTAAGCTGCTGCCCAGACCCATTGATGAGCTCTTAGAAATCGATTTAGAAATAATGCCTCTGACTATCTTCTTGGCTGCATGTGGACAAAGCTTTTCAGATGGAATGGGCTTAATACATGAGTGATGGCTGGAATCTGCTTCGTCCAATACGAAAACAAATGGGAAGCCAGTTGGGAAAAGAATATATTCAGAGAACAGGTGGCGAGGAGCATCTGTGAACCGAAGAAGGAACTGAAATGGGTGAAAATCAAATAGGGACTGGAAAAAAAACAATCATCCCCTAGCGTTTCCTGTCAAAAAACAGGCTGGGTACTTTTTGCACATTTTTGTGTGTGTGTGTGTGAATATCGAACCTTGAACCTCGAATTTTAGATAGGAAAAAAAACATCTTAAGAAAAGGCAGTCACCACCATCATGGAATAACGGACCCTTCTGAGAACAGGGAACCAAGGCAAAGACTAGCCATGAACTTGAGACCCAGGCAGAGCCCTCACCCAGATTTCTCGTGAGAGAATAAAGAGTGAGACCCCACGTTTCACACAGAGGTCGAAACTTTGAGGACATTTTTTTTTTTTCATTCATTTCTTGTAATTCTTACTAGCTAGATCGGACATAAAGGTGACCAATGAGAATACAAAAGTCCCTCCTAGAAATTCAGAATTGCTCTCTTTTAAAGCTTGGTATAAAGCTTTATTCTTGGGTTGTGCGATCTGCAGGTGGCTGTGGAGCTCATATCATGGGATGAATCTGAACAGAGATACGCCATGATTGAAAAATCACAAATATATAGATTTTTTTTTAAAAAAAAGAATGTAGAATGTTTTAATGATACTTTTGATATTGATTACCTGTTGAAATGAAGTCTGAAATCTACTAGGTTAAGTAAAATAAGTAATTAATGTTAATTTTGGCATTTTGTAACTTTTAATATGGCTACTAGCAGATTTTAAATTTTTTATGTGTTTAATTTCTATTGGACAGTGTTGCTTTATATAAAAGGACTTGAAGACTGATATTTACGCTCTAATGAATACCTGATACTTTAGCTAACCATCAATCAGCTTTATCTTGCCCATCTCCACCCCCACCCTCGATATAGGAAGGGACAAGGTTTTTTGTGAATCAACTTCTGGGCCTGGAGTTGAGCCTGGCCCACGATGACTTGGGACAAAAAGGACCCACAGTTCATCTGGAGAACTAAGTTGACTCTCTCACGCTGTGGTCTCGACAAGGCGTTGAACCTTCTGGGTCCCATCTGTAAAGTTAGAGGTTCAGCTAAACTGATCTCTAAATCACCTTAATCCTAGCAATTATTTTTCCTCAAAGGTTGTCACTCACTCCCAACTCCCAGTTCTTCAAAGGCCTCCCATTACTACGCAGTCAACAAAAAGGAGGATTTGCCCCAGGCCTGCCCGCTCTCCACAGTGGGGTCACCTTTCTCATTTGAGCCCTCCGTTCCCTGCATTTCTGTCACACAGAACTGGTCTCGAGCCCTTTCCTCTTCTGTGGTTTGCATCAAGCTCTCTGTCTGAAATCCTGTTGAGTTGCATCCGCACATGTCACCGATCAATCAAAGTCACGCTGAACTACTGTGTTTCTGAGAGAGCTTGCATTTCCTCAGCTGGCAGTCATCTTAGTCTTCTGGGTTTCTTTAACGCCATATCTCACTGCCTTCTAGAAAGGAGATACGTCTTATCTTGGACAATAGTTATTTCTGTGCATGTCTCATAGCCGGAACTTGCTCCTGAAAAGCAGGACTCATCTTTAAATGTCAAGTGGAAACTGAACAGCACTCCAACGCTGAATATAGGAGCATCCCAAACGTGCCCTGTATCCCCATGGCTTCCCTCTGCTGACATCTTTCAGAAACGAATCTGACCGAAGGAACTTAGGAAACAAAAGTGGGCTGCTGACATAAGCTATAAAACTCAATCATCTCTCCTTGCTTTGCTTTATTGTTCTCTTGGAGTTATCCCTTTTTTACAGAAGTTAAGAAGAAACATGCATTTATTCAGAGTCAAGTGGCCTGTTTTTATCCCAAAGCAGATTGATGATGAGGCTAATGACGTCTCAGCTTAAGAGCCCTAATTGCGAGGCTCTTTCTGAGGCTCTGGGTGGGGTTCTTGCAATTTATATTCATAATTTTGGATGATTCTTCCCCAAAGAGGGTTTCTCTTAATGTAACAGCTTCTGGCTCCACAAAATCTGGATCTGTGCCTGATTTGAGTTCTCTTTTAATTTTTTATTGGAAAAAGCAGATACCTAAGACTATCTTTTTTACAATCATAAAATAAATGCATTCTTGTGGCTATTTAGGAAACCCAGGCCCTTCAGAATGTTTTGGGTACCCCCTTCTCCACAAGAAAGCCCCATAAACACTTATTGAATTAATTAATCAATAAATGATTAAATGAATATATAAATGAAATTGTGTGATGTCATGCTATTCCATAATGAGGAAATAAGCACTTTTTCCAAACAATGGCATAGTAGCATAGAAATACATTACCTCTGTTGCAGAAAACAAAATGACGATGACAACACAGAAAAGAAACATTTCAATCAAGGAGGCAAATTAAATCAAAACCTCCTTAATAGCTGGCACTATATATTCTAATGTCCTTCTACAAAAATACCACCGCCACTAATGAGACTGGCACAGCGAGGAATCAGAAACTTCTATAAACTAAGAGGACTATCATCTTAGCATATCATCTAATTAAATACTTCATGTACATATTACTTACGTCATTTTTAATTTTTTACTCATGAAACAATCTGTATTTGGGAAATAAATCCATGTTAGCTTTGATGCTTGCAAAATTTCCAATGTCTCCAATGTGTCTTATTTGAAAGCCAAATTACCCTAAGAGCTAAAAAAAAAAAAAAAAAAAAAAAAGTCATACTATACTCTGGCAGAAAATTTAAAATACAAGCGAACTGAATAAAATGGACAGCAACTATCCTCTTTAACAGTTTTAGACATTTACTTAATACTTTCAAAATGTCATTCTTCCTGGCACTTTCTGAATGCATTTTAACCGAGTTAATTTTGTAAAATAACAAAAAATACCTACTATTCCATAGAGTCATCTCTGTCTAAAAAAAAAAAAATGAGATGACAGTTGGTAGGGGACAGGAGCTGTATTTCCTTAAAAGATGAAGTAGTTACTGCAGTAGCTCCGGCAACGAAAATGACAGTCATTTTCATTTGTTAAGCTGTAGTTTCAAACAAGAATTGTATTTTCTTGGGTGTGATATTCTTTTTCCTCCCTAACTTATTTCCTCAGGAGCCAGCTAATGTTCACTTGCTAAGAATTGTTACAGATTTCAAGTAGGTCAAGGTTCACCCCTTAAATGTTGAGATCGGATGTTCTAAAAATTAGATGAGTTAATAAAAAGTCCAGCAAACTGTTCTTTCCATAAGTCATCCTAGAGTCAACCACCATAATCACTGATTTCATCAGGTGCTGCTCGGGTATTAAGGGCTTGTACTCTGTCACCGCTTAAATGACTCCAATCACCCCCTCTGTCATTTACTTGACTCCAGGTACTGCAGGATTGTCGATGTATTCACGGTGCCCATCCAAATCCAAAAGCCAAGACTGAACTCCGTCCTCAACACTTCTCCCCGAAATACATAGCTACCTAGAAGGACATAGGGCTACAAGTTCAATGTCAGGGATTGACAGAATATCCTAAATGAATGAAAAATGATGATGACGTTTACTGAGTGCTTATTATGTGCTAGGCACTGCTCGAAGCACATTATATTTAAGATATCACTTAAACCTCATGAAATCCTATCATTATTTTCCCCACATGACAGACGTGTAAACTGAGGCAGAGAAGGATTAGGAACTTTATTTGAAGTCCACAGGTATATGGCAGAACAAGCATCTGAATGTGCGCAATGGGGCCCCAGAGTCCCTACGTCACCCACCACAGTGCTGGCCCCTGGTTATAAGAAACTGTCTGCATCAGTGTGGTCCTTGTATCCACAGCATCCGAATCAGAGGGAATGCGGTAGAAATGCAGAATCCTTGACTCAACCACAGACTTATTGCATGAGAATCTGCACTTCAAACAGATCCCTAGGGGAGTCTGATGCTCAGAAAGTCTGACAGGCAGTTGTCTAGGTAACACACCAATGATAAAAGATAACAGTACTAGCTTTTTGATTACCATGCAAAAGCTCTCACTGTCATCTAAATAAAACCTTCTACTTTTGCAGTGAAATAACAAGCTGCAGTCACAAATTTTACCTACAAAATTGAAGAAAATCCAGGGTACCCAGCTCTGCTTTACTTTAGCTCACCTGGTACAGGTGAGTAGCGAAGAGTAGAGTCCAATGGTGTGAGAACTGTGTGAGAAGGGAAACCTCTGGACTAATGCAGCTCACAACTTGGGAGATGGGACCACACCTTTCCGCTGGCAGAAAATGGGAAGCATCTGAAATTTCACTAGGTCAAGATTATAGTCAAAGCTAATCTATGAGAACAGATGTGGGATATTGCTACCTTGGCCAGAGTGAGACCCACTTAGGTATTATCAGGGGTACCAGTGACGGAGGGACGATGATGGGGGGTGGGCTCTGGGTGCTGGTCATATTTTGGTTCCTGATCTGGGTGTTGGTTGCATAAGTGTGTTCCATCTGTGAAAAAAATCCATCACTGCAGATGGGATTTTTGCATGTATGTTATTGGTTAGTAAAAGTTTACATGAAAAAAGTTACAGTTTCTATAAAACAGTCATGCTAGCAGAGATACTAGTTTTTATAAGTGAGTGGTGTAGGAAGTACACAATATAGGTGGGAAGATTACTTCATTTTGAAGAAAACTAAACTTATTTGCTGTTGGAAGCAGGAAGACAATCCAAATTGTATTTCTTTTCAACATTTTGCTTTTGACTCAGGAGACATTGCAAACATAATACACAGAGCTCCTATGTACCCTTGACCGAGTTTCTCTAAAAGGTAACTCGATCTTCCAAAACCATAGCATTCTGTCAAAACCAGGAAACTGACATTGGCACAATACTCTTAACTCAACTACAGATTCTACTAAGATCTCAACAGTAAGAATATTCCGTTTGAGCTGCCAGTGTCATACCTTATGATCTGAACAGACTTACAAAAGCAATAATGATGCATAAGTAAACACAATAAAAATGTCGCTTACTTTTTGATGGTGAGACATTATTTTATATGTAATATAAATATATATGTGGATAAAGACAAAGGCATACATTTATATGTACATACACACACGTACATTTCTACATTACTATATGTGTATCTGAAATTGAAGAGTAAGACAACCATTATGTGAATTTGCAAATTAACTTTTCCTATTCATGACACTGTCACAAAGCTGGGTCATCATCATTTAGTCCGATCAGTAACCTCAGTACAATATTGAGACTGATCTGTGCCTTCACCCTTCTTGCCATATCCTAGGTGCAATTAAACTGATTTCAGTTTTTAGGAGTTTTAAATCAGCCAGATGGTCACAGAGTCTTAAGAGAGTAGAAAATTATTTGACACATGGCTCAATTAAGCAGTTCATCCAAGACAAACCAAAGACGGTATTTTTTTAAAAGCATTTTTTGGAAAAGACAATTGCATTTGGCATGCTAACTAATATTCCTCATCAGGAATATAAAGACTTGTTCAGGAACAGAAAAACACCTACTGATAAAACTAAAGAAAGAAATTCTACATGTGGACCATAGCCAAGAGATAAAAATTAGGTGTAGCGAGCATGTGGGTATTTTTCATTTGAATTTTCTGATCCAGGATTCAGTAATTTCATCAGAGAACATTCTACTAGTCCATTAGTACTTTGGGAATTAAATGCTAGCAAATGTCATATGATTTTTAGGGCCATTTTCTCGTTATTCTCCATAGTACTCATTCTCCTCATGCATCTATGCCAAATTCAAGGTTCTACAAGGTTCAAATACCCATTTCCTCCTGTAAATGCATCCCTCATGCCAGTGGCACAAAGATGAAGATTTTGAGTCTCCGCTTACTGTCTCTAATTGAGCTTTTCAGTCTCAGTAAAATTGACTTTGGGAGTTAAATAATCCTTTCTGTAGGATATAGGTAGGGGTCGGGGCTGCCAACAGTGTAACATCTCAACTGTGACAACCAAAAATGTCTCCAGACGTTGCAAATGTCCACTGAGGAGGTAAAGGCAAAACCACCACTGCTATAATGGTGTTACTCAGACGTAGTTTCAAACACAAACTCAATCCTATTAACAATAAACTAGACATAATGTGATGCGACTAGAAATAGCATCTATCTATGATGTAAGTGGAACCCAAATATGTCATAAGCTTTCCATTCCGGCTTTAAGAACGTGTTTCTCGACCTTGCCTGTTAACTGACACTTAGAATAGACCCTAGAGCTGGAAGGTTTAAAAGAACTTCAGAGAAGATTCCTTTAATACTTTGTTAATGAGGAAACTTTGGTCCTCTAAACAGGCAAGGATTTTTCCATAATCACCAAAAGAACCAAGCTGTGCAGCGCCCAGTCCACATGCTGGGTGGCTTCCTTGGATTCTCCCAAACGTTGACTCACATAATTCAACAGATTACCATTTCACTGATAGGCTTTAGATTAACTAGTTATATGACATAAAGCCACAACCCCAGGTGTCCACATTGGTGAGCAAAAGCAGAAAAACAAAGATGGAAATGGCAACAGAACCAAGTAGAACAGTCACATTTCCCTTAGGGCAGGTTATGACCAAATTGCCAATGGAGGGAAAGAACTGTAGATTTTTTTAAAGAAAAGTGAAGAATCCATATGAAGATATTTGCTAAGAATGTAAAGCTCAAAATGAGACTCATATCAAAATGCCCTCAGTATTGTGTTAAGGGACCCCAAATTAGAAATATCTCCTTATAGAAGCATATGTACCTTAAGGCAGTGGCCTCGACCTTTTTGGCACCAGGGACCGGTGCTCCTATGAGAATCTAACGCCTGATGAACTGAAGTGGAGCTGAGGCGGTGGTGCCAGCGCTGGGGAGCAGCTGCAGATACAGATGGAGCTTCCTTCACTAGCCAACCACTTTACCTCCTGCTGCGAGGCACCTTTCCCCTCCTAACTGGCCACGGATGGTACTAGTCCACAGCCCTGGTCCACAGCCCATGGGTTGGGGACCCCTGCCCTAAGAAACTAATAATATGCTAATCTTGTCAATGTAATGAAAAATTCCATTTAATCAAAAAGAATCACTGAAAGGCAATGCTAGACTGTGCAAGATTCTGTAGGATACAGCAGAAAAGATGATACTTCCAAAAGTAATATCCCACTATGAGCACATTATGTCCTCAAAATCATCCAGAGAGGTTGAACACATTGTTTTCACAGGTGAAGAAATGAGCGATGAGTCCTTAACCAAAAATGAATGCAGAATAGAGACAAGCACACAGATTCCTTGCTGTGAAGTTTTCTACTCTCTCCACTATATAAACCTCAGTTGATCCCAGAGGGAAGGCAGGAGGCTCCCATCCTTTAGGAGTTTGCAGTAACTATACCCCTAAGTTTTCCTGACTGTATCTACGGAGGACACTGGAGCTACTCAGGGGTATTCCCACTCTCCTCTTCCTGGGCAAATGGAAAGGCTTCCTTATGTTGACGCTGTGTGATGAGTTCAGGCCAATAAGATATGAGAAGTCAAAGTGCTACTTCTAAGCCTAACCAACTGAAAACCTCCCACTTGAGGTCCTCCATGTGCTAGATGAACAGAGATGAGCCATCTATCTAGAGAAAGGTGGACACAAAAGGGAAGGTACCTGGATTCCCGCACAACTACGTGGACTCAGTCCATCCTGATCGAAACTACACTGACCAGGGATGTGAGCAAGAAACAAACGCTTATTGTACTAAAGCACTGAGACTTGGGGTATGAGTACCTTAACTACTACGAATGCTTTTGTCAAAAATGATGAGGCCAGCATCACATTTGGGAAGAGGAAGGCCTAGCACATTGTCAGAGAGCTTCCGGGGATTCAGCATATAGAAGGAAGTTGTAGATGTTCTCCATAGATCCCAAGATACAGTCTCCAACTTGTGTGGGTAAACCAAGTATGAGTTGTAATAGTGCCCTGTCCAGCTCTGCTCAAGGATTTCACCTCCCAAGGACTTTCCTGCTGACCTTCATCTGAGCAACATCCCAAGTGAGAACAGGCTTTGAGGAAAGGACCACTAGCTTCTCATCACGTAACTATGGGAGACCCTACAGCACCCAAGTGAAGCCCTCCTCCCAACCATTTTCTGTACAGAATACATGTAAACCAACAAGACAAATAACAGCTTATCATCACTCTGCCAACAGCCAGTAACCCAAAAGTGAACCAATAATTTGTTACTGAATGTATCCAGACTTACACTAATAACCATGCTTCAAGATTTCACTTACAAGCATTCCATCTGTCTCCGAAAAAAAGGAGCTATTTGAAGCACTACACATTTTCTTTTATAATATACAAAGGGGTGAAAGGGCTGTCATAATAACCAAGCATAGTAAAATTACCAGTACTTTGTATTATAATAGAAATTTGGGAAAATTACAAGGTACCTTTAAAGTCGGAATTAAAATATGGATTTTTTTCTCTACTAAAAGGATAGACCTACAGTGTGTAGAAAGAGGGCAAGTGGTTGATTATATAGATTCTCATTCAGTCTCCCCAACCTGCGTGTAGGCCACTCCAAATAAATTATCATAGGAGATGCATCTCCCACATGATACATATCCTGTGGAAAGGGTAAAAACAAGCCTGAACCGTGCCTCCCATATTCCAAAGGTCTACAGAGGAACCCGTACAAACACAGAAGACTCTTCTTACACTTACTCGAGCTCTTTTTCCTTCTTCGAAGTTGACAAAATTTGCTATAAAAATCTTCCCTGTCAAATGAACTTGCAAACCACAATAGCAGAATGTGTCCTAGACCAGAGGTTCTCAGATTTGGCTGTGCATTAACATCATCTTCAGAGATATTTAAAAATTGATGCTCAGATCACGCTCCACACAAATTCCATCCCAACCTTTGGAAGAGGGGCCCAGGTCACTGCAAAGTACAGCCACGGCTCAGAATGACTTTAATTATTTCTACAGGCTGAAAACAAAACATAGGTAAAACCTGGCTTTTCCATTTATGCAAAACTGGCAAGGTAACTTTTTCTTTTGCTGCGATATGTTAGCATGGTAACACAGAGCACTAGGCCTTAATTTGCCTCTGCTAAAAACTGGTTTGCTTTGTACAACAGCACTTCACCCTGAAAGGAGGAGAAAAGCTAGCTTCACTAGTGTATTATGCTACTAGATTTCACAGTAGATACCAGGCTTAATACAACTCCATATTTTTCCATATGAATTTCCCCAATTCAGAATAATTTAAAATAATTGTGTCTCTTCAACCAGTAGGAAGTGAATGCTTTAAATCAACCAAACAGTAGCTTTAGGCAATCTTCGAGAACATTCTATGGCACGATCAAACGTCTCCCCCAGTATTCAAAATTTGTTATGTTAAACTAATAGACAAACTCATTAAAGTCTTGTGGGAAAACAAACATACGGCACCCTATACTTACACCTCGCTTAATTCCATTCAACACCTGTTGTGGAGAAATGGATTTATTATCACATTGTATTTTTAGACATATTAATATAGGGCAGAATTGCAATAAAATGTTTGCAGAAAGCAGCTGTAGTGTGAAATACCAGGCCACATTATGAACCCAGGGCGAGGAGGAGGTCGTGAGCCCCTATGAGACCACCCAACCCTCTCCTCTCCTCAGAACCTCTGACTTCTAAACCTAACTGCCTATGCAAAGTTCTCACTTGCATATTGAACAGGTATCTGAAACCCTACTCTTGATCTTACCCTTTAAAAAGCTGTTCTTCTCAGTCTAAGGAAATAGCAATTTTTTCCTTTCAGTAACTCAAGATAAGAGCTCAAGAGTCACTCGTGACACCATGCATTCTTTCCTCCACATCTCTGCAAGGACCCACATGCCCAGTTACCACCATCCAAACAGACCAGAGCCCTGTGTCATGAACCTTTGCCATGTCCCAAGGCTTTATCACCTTCATTTCATACAACGGTCTTACAAGGAACTGTTATCTCCTTTCTACAAATACAGAAACAGGCTCAGACAGAATAACCTACCTCCTGATAACGCTTAGTGCTCATGGTGTGCCAAACATCCTACCAAGCATTCACGAGCCTTAATACTTTGGATCCTCAAAACAATCCTATGAGTTAGACTTGACTTTCATTCCTATTTACAGATGATTAAACCATCTCAAACAAATTAAGTGACTCATCTAAAGCCACACAAATTTGAACAGGAAGCTCAGACTTTACACCAGTGGTTGGCAAACTGTATGTGTAAACAAGAAGATAGAAAATGGTTTAGGGCTTGCGGGCCACATATGCCATGGCAGATACCCAACTCTGCCATTGCAGCACAAGAGCGATCATAGACATTACACAAATGAATGGGCACAGATGTGTTCCAATAAAACTTTATGTTCAAAAACAAACAGGGAGCAGAAATTTGGCCAGTGGGTTGGAGTCTATTGGCTCTTACTTTAAACCAGAAGACTAAAGTGCTTCCAGAAACAATTTAGAAGTATAAATAATGCCATTCCTACAAGCAGCGATTATATGGGTTTTTTGATGTATATTTTATAAATAGACAAAAAATAACTTATTTATTTCTGCTACAATTTAAAGCGACAAAATCTACTATTTCATATTTATAATATTAATAATTTCATGATGGAAATATTTTTAACGTAGATATGCTGGCCTTGAGCTTTTGAAAACATTCTACTGCAAAAGGAAAAAGAAAAATATTCTACAGCAAAAAGAAAAAGAACTGGGAATGGAGACGGGGTGAATGTATGATTCAGAAATGGCAGAACGTTGGTAATTACTGTATTTTCAAAATATTCATAAAGAGCTAATATAATGAAAGCCTTGCTTATTATTGAATACAATGTGTACTGGACACTAAGTTCCTTGGAGGGCTCTAACTCTGTTTTTCTCTGTACCTTGCTAGGCTAAGCTGTTTGTAGTTTATGATCACTGAAATAATATCTGCCAGTCCTTTAGCTTCCGACAGCCTCTTCCCTAAAGGTCAAATCTTAGTGGTAGGCACTTGGACAGGAAAATGCCTGATGGTATTTTTAGAGGATAAATGCAAATCACCAGCGTTTGAAGTCAGAGATTCTAGAAAACATCAAAATATTGTTGCTTTTCCACCCTTAAAGCAATACAACCCAGACAATGAGAGAATTTAGAACTGCGTATATTTTGCATTCTAATCATGTCAGCTTTCATGATTCTGAAATGCCACTTTCACAGATTTTTACTGAGCGAGACATCTTTTTTCTCCTTTGGGATGTGTGGGGGTGATGAATCAGCATCCGTGGTCATGGCCAGGCTCAAAATCTCGAATGAGATGATTATATCCGATGCAGGAAGCTGAGCTTCATTCAGCAAATGTTTATTTAGCATCTACTATGCTCCAGAAACTATGTAGGATACTGGAACATGTTTGCCCTGCCCTCAGGGAAGCAACTCTAAAGCAAAGACACATGAATAGGGATTTCTGGTACCACAGGAAGCACAAAGATAAAGACAAGCATAGGGTGGGACAGAGCCCAGAGGGGACCATTTGGGCTGACCTATGACCCTAAAGGCATCTTAAGAAGCATATCTGAGTCACCTTGAAGGATAAGAGACATTAGCTCCATGTAGAAAAAAGGGCATCCAGTGGGAGACGCCAGCTTCACAAAGGCAGAGAGTAGTGAGACAGCATGGTATATTGGGAGAACTAAAGGGTTCGTTATCCTTGGAGCATAAAGTACGGAGCAGAGGGGTGAACAGGAAGCTGAAGAAGCGCCACGAAGATGAAGGTCATTCACAGTCTTCTGTGCCAGGCTGAGGAGCTGAGACCGGCACATTAAGGGAAGTCACTCATCAGTGAACAGGGAACAACTGTAAACAGCTAGCATTTCAGACAGAACATTCTGGTGCCACTGTGGATAATGGATTTGAAGGAGGCAAGATTAATAAGAGAGACCATCAAGAGTTACTAAAATAAAACCCAGTGAGGAATAATAAGAGCTAAGCTGTGGATGGCTAGAAGCTGAGGGAACTAGTTCAAAGTTATACAGATGAAGTAACACGCTAAACGATCCGAAGAATGGATGGTTCCAAGTCTTCTGTTTGGGGTGACTGGATGGTGTCAGTTATTGTAAGAACATGGAAGAAACAAAATTCTTAGGATAAAAGTGGAAAAGTACTTTTTTGGAAGAAGTTGAGTTTTAGGTATCATGGATACAAACAGTCTGTATTTCGGATGTCATTCTGACGTACAGGTAAGAGATACCAAGACAAGTTTTAGTGTCATCAACATACAAGTGCAGGTAAATGACAAAAAGATGAGGTCACCAAGGGGATTCATATTAACTAAAACAGACAAAAGGCTAAGGTCACATTCAGGAAACACCCAAGTCCAAGATGCTCTGGAAAGAACTTATAAGAATGACAAAGAAGAAACACTCAAAGAGATGAAAACTGAGAAAAACTCGATTCCCCTGTGGTGTTTGTTACTCTCACACTACTACCACACTCACGACACATCTGACACCAGATGTGCAGGGGTTTTGGCCCCACCAAGCAATTTTCTGCTGAAACACCAGCTGAGTTTCCTACGATTTACCTTAATTCTGACACTATCTGGAGATAGCGTCAGTCCCAAAAATTACGGACTCAGTGGCACAAGACTGTCCCTTCCTCCCGTTTTACACACCAATCCCAAATGCAAGTTGTTACCTGCACTTCTGACCAAATGGCTATAAATCAGAGGTTCTGATGATTCCCTCCTCAGGTTTGATTAATCTCCTAGATCAGGTCAAACAACTCGTGAAAAGTTTATTTATTAGATAACCTTTTTTTTTTAAGGATATAACTCAGAACAGCAAGATAGCAGGGATACATAGATCCAGGTATGTGGGGAGGGGCTAACATGCCCTCACCAAGCACTCTCCCAAGCCCTCCACGTATTCACCAACTCAGAAGTTCCTCAAACCCTTTACTTACACAGATTTGTATCAATCATTAACTCAATGTTCAGCCCTCTCTAGAGAAAAGGGGGTGAGGCTGAATGTTCCAAGCTTTTAGTCATGGTTTGATCTTTCTGGTGATCAGCCCCATCCAAGAGCCCATCCACCAAGAGTCACCTTACTAGCACAAATGACATTCCTATCACTCGAGAAACTCCAAAGGATTTAGTAGATGGGTGCCAGACACCAAGAGCAGACACCAATATACATATTTTCTGTTCTTTCACAGAAACCCAAGAGAATTAGGTAGGGTTACAGAAATAAAATGAACTGCAAAGAGTATCCCGTGAGAAAAGATAATAATCCTTACTTTGGAGGGTTGTAAGAGTTTATGATAATGGGCATCAAGCACCTTGCCCAGTGCTGAGCACATACAAAGTACTCGATACCTGGCAGCCACCATCCTCCACTTCCTCATCAACACTAAGACACCGAAGAAAATGAAAGGGGACAAGATCAGGAATACAGATGGAGGTGTCACTTTAAAAAAAGGACACTTTGTACTTGGAAACAGGAATGAAGCGTGTATGGAGGTTTTTATAAGTGGAAAGCATCAGGAGAGTATAAGCAACAATTACTGATATCTCTTCTTCCCCTGGCCCAGGGCAAGATAATTAGAAATATTTTCTCGTGGAGTCCTTCATATAGTTCTTCGAAGTACACAAAAGCAAGCATTTAGATTTTCTTTCTTTCAGATGAAGAAATGACTCAGAGCATAAGTTCCCTTCCAAGGTCATGCAGTTAATGAGAGTCAAGACCAGAACCCAAGTTTATTTAACCCCCCAAAAATCTATATCTATATCTATCTATATCTATATCTATATCTATATCATGTTCTTTTTAATACACCTGACAGATTACACAGGCCTCTTAGCTAATCTTGTTTACCACACATCTCATGGTCCAATGAGTAAAAACAGAAGAGAAAAAAAATATCCAAACAAATGATCTATTCTGGTTTCTGTAAAGCTGGAAATGGCAAGATAATAAAATAACAAGAGAAGCCATTGGCCTCAGGCATCCAAACATGGGAAATGAGTCAAGAATCAAAGCATGAGTGTCTTTAAAATTTTTTATTTTCGTGTTAGAAGGCAGAGGAACAAGTAAATCAAATACCTAGAATTTGTATGGTGGTGGAAGTGAAAACACAAACCAGGAACCACAAGTGTGATAAAACATGCCGTAACGTTTTCAATCAAGGGACAGTCCTCATTCATCTTCTGCCACAATAACCTCACTCACTCATTGGATTCTGCATTTATCATGACACGGACAGGTTGAGAAGCATAGGTGTACACATGAACAGAGGTGTTGCCATTGACAGGATTTTCTGAATAGGTCAGCTTTATAAAGCCTGCTAGTAACTATTTACTGGTCCTAGGCCTTTGAGACCATCGTGACTACAATGTTAATAGAGAACACCCTGCCATGAGAGCTCAAGGCTTACAGTGACTCACGTGTGACCAGGTTCAAATCTTGGCTTCACCCCTCTAGATGGTGGTTAGCACAGGTCTTAGTTACTGCCTCACGGTCTTAACTCGTTTATATGGAGTCCTGGCTACATTCCTGGAGTATAGGTTCTAGCTGTGCCCACATGGTGACATATAAGCCCAGTCTACTATCTTATATTACACCATCCTCTCTCCTGTTTATGGGGAAAGGGGCCTGGCTGGGTCAGGGACACCTCTAGGTGAAACATGAAAGTCCCTGAGACTTTGTTGCTTGCATCCCCATATTACTAATCAAGAGTGCCCTGGGGGTGGGAATTAGGAATTCGTAAGGGCCAAGCACCTCGGAGATCTTACTTTTATTAGATGTCTACAGGGCGACAGCCAAGCACAAGCGATCTTAACTGGCCACCCGCCCTTGATGGTGCCATCCGACCCTTAGATCTAGCAAGTGTATCTAGAGATTTCACATTGCTGACCTGGACCACAGAAGATTGAACCTGACTTTTGAGTTCAGGAATCAAGTCTCCAAAACACAGAGAATGCCCAGACCAGTACCACTGTCCACGGAGCTGCCCTGTCTCCAGCTCTGTGTGTCGGTGTCACAAAATGAAGTTAACAGTACAACACCCATTTGCAGCATGGTCACACTGAGGGACATTAAAGCAAGGAGACAGCTTCCTTCCTCCATCTGCAAACCTGTTACCTTAATGAACACGCATTCATTATATGGTTAGATTTTGCCTTTAACAACACTGGAGAATGTCACTTCATTTTGCATACCTAAAATATTCTCATTTATTTTTTTGAAACTTACACAGTACTTAAAATAAACACAGATAGAATAATTATATAGTCATTGAATATTTGAATTCTTTAAAGAATTGCCTGCATAGAACAGAAACTCAACTGCATTGGGCTGATATTTCAGAAACTGGGCCTCGTAAAATCTTTATGTCATGATAATGACAGAGATAATACAATAGTTGATAAATAATGGCCTGAAATTTGACAATATTTTCTTCTCAAGATCCTGACCCTGAAATTGCCAGTTGTCTCTTCTCGTACCACTCCCACAGAGGGTTCTCTTGGCAAACATGGCTTGGGCCTCAAAAAGCCCAATCCTTCTTTTGCAAGTTGAGTGAAAAACGCTGACAATTCTTTGCCCTGCTAGCTTATGCTTGGAGTGCTGTCACCCATCCCAGCCACTCCCCTTTCTATGGTCCCTATGTTGATCATCCAAAACTATATCTCTAATCCTGATCTCTCTTCTGAGTTCAAGACTCTATGCCGGATGGTATAAAAGTTATCGAAGGGCAAAATTGTTGCTACTTCTGCCATATTTTAGTGAAAGGAGAAAAAATAAGTGCTTTTCTGCTCCTATCCCACAAAGGAAAAGGTTGATTCTCAAAGCCTCTGGCTGTTCTGGATGGTTGAAGGACAGGGCCTGGATCTGGACAGGGAAAGATATTCAAGGGACCCGGGGAAAGCTAAGAGACAGCATGGAGCTCACTGGGGACAATGAAGTGAGGGAAACAGACTTTCCCATAAGAACCTCTGAGAAGGTTCCAGAAAAGAGTGAAAGAAGGGTCTTAAAGAACAAAGAAATGGCTGAGCCATCTGGTGGCAAGGCAGGAAAACGAGGAGAATAGAAAACAATTGATGTAATGTAAACTTTCCAATTCTTCAGAACTTCAGGTTTCCTAAATAAATGCCTTGTGTAAATAATTACCGTTGATGACATCATCAGTAACATATGGCTCTGTTCCACACTGGTGACAATGCAGAAGAAAATGATAGCACTTGAGGGCAAGGAGACAATCGGTCAGTTGAACAAATTCAGTGGGGAAACAGAAATTCAGAATGAGATGAGCAATTTGCATTCCTGCCTCCCTACCACCAGCCCTGCCATCAAAAATCCCAGAGAACAGAATGGCTGTGGGGGTCCTTCTACTGTGTATTGATAAAGGTTCCACTCAATTTCACTTGGCTTCTAAAATGAATTACCTCAGCCGCCTTCCAGGTTATACCAATACGGTCAACTGCCCACTCAAACATCTTCCACTAAATGTCTCACAAACACCTTGTATCAGTCTCAGAAATAAACTCACAGTCTTGTCCCCGAATCTGTCCATGTCCTATCTAGCTAAAAGGCATCAACATCGGCCCAAGCAGGTGCTCATCCCAGCCTCCTGTCTAGCCTTTATCTTCATGTCTAGCTAGTCGCCAAGTTCTGTAGATGCTAATACTTTGTTTTTCTATTTCTATTGCTCCAATGTCACCATCACTGCAGAAGCGTACAATCTGGCTCTTTACAACCACTCTACATATATATTTGGACACTGAGTTCCAAAGCACTGAACTGATATGATAGAGAACTTATTCCTTCATGGTGACCCTCCCTTTCGGGAGAAAGGAAAAAGAAAACTTACTTATATGCTCCCCTGAAAACATTCTTTTATTCCTGGAAAATGTTCACTAGTTGTCCTCTCTGACCAGAAAACTTCTTCTGTTTTATTTACTGGAAAATATCTTTTCTAGCAACCCATCCTTAGGAAATAGTTTTTCTGTATACATAATTATTGGTGTGGAGTCTCTCCCTCATTCAATTCCTCCTTCCATCTACACCACACTTCTCTCTCAGGACTTTGAAGGTATTATTAAACTACACACACATATTCCAGTTACATTAAAAAAATGCTTGAAATATTTCTGTCCACTTGAAAAAATATAATCTTCATTTTCATGAGAAGTAGCATCAATAATTAATATCATTGGTTTGAGCAGAGGGTAATGACATCACGTATGGTACCTTGGACTTCAAGATACTGATGCCTTGTTAACTAGATTAACGGAAATCACGAGGGTATAAAACTCTTGACACTTTAAAGCTATCTTATTAAGAACATTGATTAAGTTTCAATTCTCAGGACCACAAATGATTATGAAAATTAAAATGAAACATCCATAGAAGTCCAGGAGGGTAAGACCTTATCTGAAGAATTCCGTAAGATCTTCAGTAAGTGGAGACCACGTCTTGTGATGGCCAGCTCTTTCATTGTTTACAACTGAACTCTTAAGAAAAAGCACATCCTAAGCTCAACTCACCGAAGGCTTCCTCCAATCTCCGTTCCACCTGCCAGAAGCCCCAGCAAGAAGCCTCACCTGTATCCAGATCACGACCCTCCCAGTACTTGAAGAACATCTCTTACTTGTATTTGCACCTTGGCTCAAACAAACAAAAGATAGGGACATCTTACTTCTATGACATTACTTTGTGTCTTTCCCAGTACAGCTGTTCTGTCTTCTGGGTGTTCTCATAATTAGCTAAAGTTTCTCAGACCTGGCAGCCCCAAACCCTCCAGGAAACTCAAATATAATTTGAAGTCCTTTGTATATTATTCAAAGTCCTGCTTCTAAATAGATTCCCTACTCATGACCTTACCACCTAAACTATTAAAATACAGTAACTTTCGCTCTGTTGTACATTAAAGACTTGACTTACACATGACCTCCAACATCAGTCTAACCAGGTGAGATTTCTGTGCTTTGATATATTCAACACACCTGAGTTTCTTTCCTCCCAGTACATATGGTTTTCCATATGTCTGATCTTAATTTTGTTCGAAGTAATTAACACATACATGAATGTAATCATATGTAGATTTATGCACATGACCTTCACATTTCTCAATTGACATTTTCAAATTCACAGATTCAAGAGCTTCTGAGAATGCCATCATCTAAAATCTTTTTCATTTCCTCTAGATAAGGTAGAAGAATCAATATGAGAGATTGGAATCAATTGAAATGATGAAAGAATTTCATTTAATAAAACATTACTATTCTTTCAGGCATTCAAAGAATGCTTAGAGGACATACTCTTACTGTGTTCTTCCCTCTTCCTTCAACTTACACCTCTTCCCTACATAATAGACTATTTCTATTCTTTAAAAATCTCACATCCATTTTTATACTTGAAGTCAATGTGGTCACTGGTTCAAACAAACATATTCCCCAAATGTCAGGCCACTGGATGCCTAGAGGATGTGTGTACCTTGGATAAAGCAGTGCATTGTTAGTCCAGAGCCCTGGGTCATAGTCACAGGTGACAGCAAACCATACAACTTAATACACAGTCATTAAACTTTTCCAAGCCCATCTCCTTCCCTACAAAATAGGGACATGTAGTCCTACTGTCTCATAAAGATTCCTTGAGTTGTGCTGTAGAGAATTATTTAAACATATGGACTCCTTGAGTCTTAGCAGCAAGGTTTTCTGTAGTGCTAACATTTATTAAGTGTGTATCATGTGTCATGAACACATAATGTTAACATTATTTGTCTTGAGTTTCACATCAACCTTATGAATTTGCTTCTATTTTCCTCTACTTTTCAAGGAACTTGTGAAGCTCAGAGAGGCCGGCCACTTTGCCTAAGGTTCCACCACTGCCAAAGGAAGAGCTGAGAGTGGAAGCAAGGTTTCTCTGAGTCTGGAAACTCTTAACCATTTTAGCACACAGCCACTTGCATCTTGCCGGTGTTAGTCTCAACGTGCATGAGCCCTGCCCTTTCTTCCCCAATATATGTGCTGACTTGTCTTAGTTCCCATTCTCCAGAAGCAGACAATAAAAGGGATGCTTGCATGCAAGTGACCACGAAGGCAACACTCGTGCAGGGGGCAGGAGCAGCATGGGAAGCAGTGGGAAGCCCAGAAGGATGACCTCCCAGGGAATGTCTCCTACAGGGGAGCTTTGAGTGGTCCCCATGGGGAAATCTGGAGTATGAGTTATACCTCAGAGTTGCCTTGACCTGAGCAAAAGGATTTGGGCTTGTGTGGTCCAGTACCAGCCAGTCACTGGTCAAGAGTTATATGTCTGTGTATAGGGGGTGAGGGCAAAGTATAATCTCCCAGACGCTTCCAGCTTTCTAGTCAATCAAGCAAAGCAGGTTCAAAGCGGGTTCTAGTGGTCAAGGGGAATCACCAAGAAATGGTTCGAGGAGGGGACAAAAAAAGGACACAGAGGGATCCAGGCCATACCCTGCCATTGTCTGCCCAATCCAGGAAGCACAGCTCATTTGCTTGACTTCCCCGTGGATAACACCTCCTCCTTGTTCTTTTATTAACTGGTTCTCCGAAGTCTTCAAGGGAGCTGGCTGAGACTATGTCTCATTAAACGGCAATTCTAAACATCAGTCAATTTGACTAAATCTTTAATTCTATTTGTAACATTTGGAGTTGGTATTCTTCTCATGGTAGATGAGTGCTCTCAGTGAGACTAGTTCCAAACAGGAGGAAAAGAGAACTCCGGGTTGGAGGCTTTGGTGTCCTGGCCAGAAGATGATGGGAGGCGGGCCCTGAGTCTGGCTGCCCTCTCCTCCAGTAGAGGTTGGGAGGAGCAAGACAACAGAAGGATGAAGGCCAAGGGATGCATCAGTTCTAACGGGATAATTGACAGGAGGCATCAACTGACACAGCATGCAGGCATTTTCTAGATTTTCCATCGGCAATTACACAACTCCCACACAAGGGCTCTGCGTGCATCCAACCTCGGCCCCAAAATCTAATATTTTCTTTTCTTTTTTAACTTAAGGTAAAGAACTATGGCCATTGAATCAATTGGCAGTTAAGACCATTCAGTTGAAGATGAGGGTAGCAGAAGCTTGTACTTTTTTCAGTATTAATCTATCTTTTTACTAGCAATTCTATATGAAAGTTAACTTTTTGACAGCAAAAGGTCACCAGATTAATTTAAATAAATTTTAATTTTTACTGTATTTTAGTGAAACCTTTATTTTCATTCCCTAGGGGAGTCAGTTTGAAGGAGGTACATAAACTATCCACATAAGAGATTTCTATATTATGTTTTGTTCTATGAAATTAATTCGATAATATGCACCAGCCTCTCCAAAGGTATATTCCCTTTCCAGCATGTGTCCCCAGTACATTTTGCCAAACCAATATCTAGTCAAACCTTGAAACTCTAATAGTATAGTGAAATATTTGCATGTGGTATTCTGAAGAAAAGCACCAGAAAAATTCTTAAGGTTTAATGACTTACTCATCAGAAATTTAGAGGGCATTAGTCTATTTTGCCATGAAAGTAATCATTGCCAAATGAAACATTAATAAAAACAACTCTAAAACTTCATTTGAGGATGGCAGAGGACATGGTTAAATGCCCAGTTATAACTCACTCCATGAACAAGCAGTTCCAGTTGGTATCACAGAGTGTTCCTGGACATTAATTCACCAAGCAAATCTCCCTCGCAGATAAATATCTCACAAGCACATACCAAAAAAATACTTTGTATACCTTTTGGGCCTATTATATTTAAAATTTTGAGCATAACGATATATTTATATTTCTATATGCCATAATTTATCACTAAAACCACCACAAAATAAGCTTAAATATGTATACTCCACTCAATAAAAATTACATTCTAAAAAAAAATTATATTCTAAACTAAGTCCCACAAAATGATCACACTGATGACACAAGAAGCTCTGAGCGCTGACACTCATAACACACACAACTGCACAATGCAGTTTGACTAGGGTGGGGTTTCTTGTCTGAAAACAAACATATCCATTTGAATCATCATTAAATCAATCATTATTAAAGCCTTGATTGCCTTCTGAAAATTTAGAAAAGATTTTGAGGGAATGAGTTAGATGGCTTAAGTCTGTAAAAACTGCCCAAATAGTCCCGTGTTTCTCTCGATATATTTCCAGTTATGAAGCAGACACTTGAAAATACATTCCACTTTCTTTTGAGGTTCACCAAAGAGAGAAAACAGTCAATAAATGGGTGTTAGAGATGATGATGATGTTGTTTTATTGCTCTGGAAAGCGTGATTACATACAAAGCAAACTTCTCTCCTCTTTCCTCTCCACCCAGCTGCCCTGCGACACCAATGCCCAGGAGTGGCCCCGGGAAATAGGAGCTCATATTTCATGGGTCATCCCTGCTCTCCCTTCACTGCCAGCTAGACCTGCCCACACAACCCTGACAATCTCTAATGCCCTACCAAGTATGAGCAAGGAAGTGAACAACATCTTCTCTCTGTGGAACCAGTTGGACCCATGACATTGGAAAACACCAAACTCCAAGCATCCAAGGTTCTTTCTACCTTCTCCACATTTATCTGACAAGAGTTACTACCACAAGCGACCTACTATATGCCACAAACGCCTTTTTATGTGTTTGTGCCTATGATATTCAAGAATTTCAAAAGAATATGTTCAAATACATAAAAAACATCATGATATGATAAAAGACAGAGCCCATATAGTCAGTAAAATCAAACACATGATTCTAGAACATGTCACAATCCTGTATGCATAAAAATATTATGACTACTATGACTCCACTGTGTTTATTTATTTAACATATGACTAGAAAAAAAAGAATAAAATGACAAACACTAAAATGTCGAATGGTTATGACTGAGCAGCAGAATTATTGGTAATTTGCTGTATTCTCATTTTACTTCATTTCCAAATTTGCTACAGTACAATTATAGAGTACATTTTTTAAAAATTCATGGCTGTTAAACATAAACTACACACGACCCTTAACAACTTTTCCCATTATTTGGAAATTGGCTAATACACACTGCAGAACCCTTAACATTCCCTGGGGAAACCGAGAAATCAATTAACAGGTGAGTCAATTGAACTGTACAAGGACCATCAGAATACCTCTTTTGTGAAAATTGCTAAGTCAAGAGCATATCTGAGAATCACTATGTCATCATCACCTACCAAACGAGTATGAAAAAGAATCTTGTTCTTGCTTTTGTTTGTAATAAATGAGGCTTGAAACTGGAAACAGCTGCCTATATAGAAAACTACTGAGTACCAGCAGGTGAAATTATACTGTGAATAACACCACCCCCCCACAAACTGCAATAAAGCTCAACTAACATGTGTCAGTTTCTTAGAATGTCACTGTTTGAACACTGTTTTTTTACTCACAAGGAACAAAACACAGAATAAAAGAAGATGGCTTTCTATGCAGGTGGGAGGTAGAGAAGGAAGAGTATCAGTTGGAACAATTGAGAAGACTCTCCTGACATTTCAAAGTACCTTGAACAACTCACTAAGATCTAAGAGACCTGAATGACATTGCTATGTTTCTATACTAAGCTGTCTGACCTCATTCACATAAAATAATCACCAAGTTTCAATTTCCTCTTCTATAACTTTACCTATCAGATAAACCTGCTTTAAGTCCCAAAAGAGACCATGTAACGAATAGTAAAGCGATAGATGGTTTCTTAGCAATGAGACATTTAGTGTAACAAATGCCAGTTTTAAAATTCAGATATGCTGGTCTGAGTTCAGTCCATGAGATGTTCATTCACACAGTAGAGCAAAGCACCTTCACCAGGTGACACGTCACAGTCCTTTTACATAACGGACATGCCTTAGAGAGAGAGAACAATGACTTTGGAGCACGCACACTCTAGAAAAAGGTTCTTGGGGATGGAGTACTGGTGTGATGAGTTCAGAACTCTGTAAGGTAGCACGGAGGACCCAGAAATGGGGCGAAGGCAGCCATCAGAGCAGAAGTTCTGAACTCAAAGGATGTTACTCTTGCTCTCTTCCCCAGGGGATATAGGACAAGTCCAGAGACATTTTTGGTTGTCATCAAGGAAGAAAGGATGCCACTGACACCTAATAGATAGAAGCCAGGGGTGCTAAACACCAGACAATGTGCAAGACATCCCCACGACAAGGAACTATCCTTCCCTAAGTGTCACTAGTGCCGAGTTGAGAAACACCTGCTCTAGAGATAAAAGAGGGAGAGAAACAAGAAAATTCAAGACAAATTTCACACACTCTGTGAATCCCCTTAAGATTCTAGTTGGCACTAACCAGTGGTCCATGAGAAAAAAAAATTTTTTTTCCTCCTATGTTGATTAGTTGCCAGCTCTCCTAGTTTTAAAGCATAGATTTAGGTTGATACAAATGCGGTTTTTATATTTTTCAGCTTCTTTTTAAAGAACGCCGTCTGTTTGGCGGATGTAATGATATTCTATGGCCTTCTCATTAATGGAAAGTGAGACCTTCATTTTAACGTGTCCAAGAAAGATTAGACTACAATGTGCTACAAAATGCTAAACTGCTTCTGGAATCGTTTGCAATATGTATCTCCTTTTCTCTGCACTATTTGTTAGTGGTACCAAAAAAAATTATCATAAGAACTATACACAGAAAAAATATGGCCTTTTTTCTATGACTGTAAATGACTTAATAGCATTAGAGGATATGAATACTAAATCCTTAGAAATGACCTCACAGATACACTCATTTCAAGTAATGAACACCAAAAAGCCCAGAGAAATCAACCAGCTCATCCTTCAATTCAATGTGGTTTCAGAGCAGGTAGGTCTCTGTGTTCTGGGACCATCCATGAAGAAATGATGCTAAGGGCTGAATAATCCTGCAGGCATTTTTCTAACACTTTCGAATTTTGTCTGCTAAGAGCACAGAAATGTAATCTTTCCATCTGAGAAGATGGTGGGAACCTGAAACTCTTTATTACAGTCAAGTGAACGCACAGTCATAGTGAATGCATTTTGATGCGATGTGAACAGAGCCACAGCAGACTGTAGAGCCTGCCTTTTCAGAAGCCTCATGGGGCCGATGGTTCAGTGATTCTGAGGAAATGAATCACAAGAAGCAGTGGTGAGCTGTCAAAACATCTGTTTGCAAAGCCTGGGGGCGGAAGAACACTTCTGGCTTCCCCAGCTGGGTCAGAAGGCATAGAATCGACCTTCGGAACAGGCAGCTCTGTGGCAATCCATCCAAGGTCCCCGTATGTGGACATCCTCTATGGGCTGAGCCAAGGACCCGAGAAAAGGAAAGATGACTAAACGACAAAAGAGACAAGGTTGGAAAAAGAGATCCAGTGGGTCTCTTACCATACTGCTCGGGGTGAGTACGTGGCAAGGATCTGCAGTTGGCACAGGACTCGCTGGCTCTCCTCAACCCTTGAGATCTCTTCTTGCTAAGTTTATGGGCTGCATGAGTGGCAGGGAGGGCCACAGACACAGTTCTTTGGTGAGAAAAGGCTGTCAGAGCCAGATTAAAGGGTCGTTCAACCCCACACCTGTGTACCTCTGCCAAAGTGTCCTTATGTAAATGAGGGACCTCTCCTCCAAGCAGGACCCCCTCGACACTGGCGACTCTGGGCAAGAAGAGGTATGGAGGCCCACATAGGACACATGCAAACATGCAAAAGCTCTAAATCAAGGTAATAAGCTGTCAAACCAATCAAATCAATCATTTGCAAATTAAATGAGTTTCAAATTGAAAAAATGTTCGACTCCTCAGAGTCCTGCCACACAACGTGGCATCGAGGAGACAGTGTCCAGAGGTGTGACAGCCCATCTCTCTTCCCAGCTCATGCCCAGGTCCACCCAACAGCTCAGCTTCTCAGCTCTTCCGTCTTCCCCTGGCAAACAGCCTCGCTGGCCATCTTTTTTGGAGGAGCCTATCCTTAGGAGACTGGAAGCAGGCTCAGGACTCTTGGGCAAAAAATCCTGGGGTCCTGGGAAGCCAGCACATGGTCTAGAACAGGAGCTGGTTAATTTTTCCTATAAAGAGCCAACTTTTTAGTATTTTAGGCTTCCCAGGCCTTAGTATTTCTGCCACAGATACTCAACTCTGCCATCATGGCACAGAAACAGTCATGGCTCACACAGAAATCAATGGGCGTGGCTGTGTGCCAAACAAAACCTTTATGTGCCAACAGAGGTGACCAGAGGTCATTATTTGCTGGTGCCCGGTCTGGGAGATAGGAGGGCACGGGCTCAACAGCACACATTCGTTCCCTTCAGTCCTGCAAATTCTTTGAACCATGGGAAGAGGTATGCGTGGAGGTGACCAAGGTGGGCCTTCTAGTACTCTTCAAGACAGAAGCCACCAGCCACACGTGGCAACAGAGTACTTGAAACACGATGGCTGGTCCAAATTGAGATGTGCTCTATGTGCAAAATACAAGATTTCAAAGACTTAGTACAAAACATGCAAAATACCTCACTGTTAATTTTTATTAACTAGATAATAAAATGATATGTCTCCAATAAAAGTAGTTATTAAAATTGAGTCGCCCTGATTCTTTTACCATTTTGAACATGGCTCCAAGAAAATTTCAGTTTAAAAATGTGTTTATCTATGTGTCGCACGAGTGTGGATGACAATATACATCTACTGAATGCTGCTGTTCAGGGTGTGAGTCCCTGCTTTGTGGATGGTCTAAAGGTGGCACTGCCACCGTGTCCAGAGCGAGAAGGCAGAGCCACCCTGGATTCAGCCCCAGGCTGGAGTCACCCACTCTGCCCTGGCCTAACGAACTGTGTAGTGATACACAGGGTCTCCGATTCAACATCTCCCTAAGAGATCAGGTCCAGGACACCTGTAAACATAGCTGTCCACAGTGAACGCCTTCCCCAACGGGCAAAATGAAAAATTCATCCACTGCCTAAAAAGAACGGACATCTCAAGTAGAAAGAATGAAATATTCCTGGCGCCCACTAAATGGTGGTGTGACCCTCTGACGAGGCACATACTTGTGTCAGGGCCATGAAGGTAGATGGCACTACCCCTCCCTCAGGCAGAGGGATGAAATAAAACACTCACTGAAATAGAGGGTGGACTCTGACCGACAGCCAGGCCGCCTAACCACAGGCAGCTACTGGGCACGTTTCCTTTCTTTGAAAGCAGGAATGCAGCATGCAAAAATAGAAATAAAAATAAAGGGAAATCAAAAGAACAGGTTCCCTAGGACATGGATGACTGTTTCCGCCAGCTGCTCACTCAGCTATCAGAAACTGATGGCCAATAGCTACTCGAATAAATGCTTTTCTTCCTTCTTTAAGTTCCCACAGTCTTAGAGAAGAGTTTCCATCAACAGAATAACCGAAGTGTACTTCCTCCAGCTAAAGAACTTTTAGAATGCTGTCTGTGAAAAGAAAACCTCCTGCTTTGGAATAAAAACAGCTGTAGAGAGGTGGCCCTGATTATTTCTTCCAAATATCTGCTCTAAGAACCAATGAGATGCTCGCATTCCAAATTCACTAACCAAACTGGAAATCAGCACGCAAACCCACTGGTGTGTTCGTAGAATAATAAATAATTTGGTCTTCTTTGTTGCATACTCTCCGTGTCCTGCAGAAATCCGCTGTGGACTGCTAGAGTGTTTTAGTGATATTTGGGGGTAATCATTCAGAGTTTGGGGATGATTTGGGAATGCATTATTATTATTATTTTGAAATAAAGTTACAGGCCTCTTATATCTAAACTCATCATCCAACACCTTATTCAGAACAAGTCGGTTTTGAATAACAGTACAAGTTCAGTGAGCAGAAATAATCTTACTTTCATTAGAAATGAGATGATCTTTTATTAGAAAAGTATAGTTACTTAAAGACTACTAAGTGAGTCATGTGGACCTGTATATTTAATCTTATTACAAGCTGAAAAGTAGTAATATCTTTTAAATATAGATATCTTCTCATTACACTTCAGTGACAATCCCTGTGTCGGGTAAGGACATTACGGTGGGTAGAGCACCTACTGAACCATTCAATAAAGTGAGTGGCAGGAGAAAAGTCCTGGCAACTTATTGTTCTTCTTTCTAGCTCCTGACCGTGGTGAGCAATTCAGACTTGCCCCAAACAGAGGTCAGCTTCCATCTGATACCAGTAGACAAAGACGTCTATGCAAAATTCAGAAGTGGGGTTTCGCTGCGGAATCTCCAATATCAGAGTTTGGCAGAATCACTTTCGTATGTTTAGGCTAGAAAGCTGGAAATGACAAAAAAAGGTACATTTGCTGTTTCTGCATAAAACACAGGCTGCCTTGCCAGCTCCGTGGTAGTGATTTTGTAGGGTCTGTGGTCAGGCCAGAAATAAAGATGACAGAACCCTTCTGGGCAGGGGGAGGGTCGGGCTAGAGTGGTGGTTCTCAGTCCCAGCTTATGGTCTGGGTTCAGCTTGGGGAATTTTTTAAAAATATCCAACTTGAGATCCATCTTCAGATATTCCAGTGAAATTGGTCGTGTGAGCTACCTGAGAACTGTGCAGCATTTCAGGGGTACTATGCAAGGAAGAGGCAATAAATCATGAATATGATGACAATCTTTTGATGCATGACCAGCCCTGATGGGACTGAATCTGCCCAAACGGAAGGCGCTGGGAACTCAGTCACTAAGCTAGAAAACAGGGGCTTAAGCTTTGCTCACATCTGGACCATCGGGAATGGTCCAGGGTCACTCAGCCTTATAAGAGTCATCTAACTCGTGGTTTCTCAACCTTGGCACCACTAGACTTTATGGTTTTAGACAGAATCATTATTTGTGGAGGAGACATGTCCTGGGCACGATAGGATGCTTAGTGGCATACAAGGCCTCTACGCATGAGATACCAGTAGGGTCACCCCACCTCCCAGTCGTGAAACACAAAATGACTCCAGAGACAAGATTACCTCAAGCTGAGAACTACTGACCTACAAGGAATCTATACATAGCATAGGATCCCTCAGTTTCAACCACCAGTGGCCTCAGATGTCATCACTAGAGACAGCAAGAGTTGGAAAACAGGGAGGCCCTACCCACAGCTGTCAGAACATTTATGCGGAGTGCTCTGCAGAACTTGGGCTCTGCTGGGGGGTCTGGATCAAGGTGTCTGCAGGAGGCTGAAAGACCTAAGGTAGCACATACATAACAAAGGAGACCCAGTGCGCGATGGCCCGAAACAATACAAATTACACGAAGGAACTGAATGTTAAAGATTTTGACATGCCCAAAGGCCTTTATCCAGGCAATAATGAATTGCTAGTCCAAAGGTTCTTCCACCTTGCACTGTTAATGCTACCGTAACTACTCCAGGGCCCTCAAGGATTCTCATAGATGGCACAAGGTGACCCACTTGGACAAGATCTGAGTCAGTCTCGTTCCAATTTGAGAGCCAAACAGATAACTCTTCCTAATATAATAAGTCAAACATCAACTTGGAACACTGAGTCCGGTGCAGTCATAAACGTCTGTAATTTCTCTTATTGCCAACTTTTTAAAAGTTATTCCTGACATCAGAAGAAAACACCAGGAACCTCAAGAAAATCAAGGATCCTATTACGTTTTATTACAAAAGTCCTCCCAGTAGAAATATTAAAGTCTGATTGCTACGTTCATGTTGTCTCTTTCATCTGTCTTAGAAGAGAAATGTGGCTGATCGTAATCTTTGAATTTATAAGAGCTTCAACTCTCACATGAAATTTATACTCCAGTGAAACATCACCCTTTGGGAAGGTGCCCATTTCAAAATAACTCCCAAACATCAGCAGGTGCAATCAGAACAAAAAAAGAAGATGGGATACAGAAAAATTAAACATCGCTTTGATCAATATTTCAAACACCTAGTGCATGAGTCGTTCAGTAAATATACAAATGAGCCTGTCAAACCCAGCTCAGTTATTGGATATCCCTGCTGTTTTCATCGCATTGTTCATCTTGATGTAAAAATAAAAAAATTCTAAAAACAAAAAACCACCTGTCCTTGATGTTGTGACTATACACATGGAGGAAACTCACTAATGAAAGCGAGGGGACAACGGCTAAAATTGTTTGTGATTTATAAACTTAAAATCATGCAAAGTCAGGGTTGAGGCCATGGCTCAAGGGGGAGTCTACAAAAATAAATTTCCCCTATGAAATGCAGACACGGACTGGTATCCGTACTCCATCAGTACCTGTGCCCGCGTCCACAGCACTTTGCTAGAATGCATTAACTCATTTCGTGTTTAGAAAAAAAAAAAAGTACAGCTCGCTGCCAGCCTTAATTTAATTTTACATAAACACGCTCTTTGAGGCTGAAGCAAATCGGACTGGGTTTCAATGGGAAAAAAATCAAAACTGCACTTGGAATTCATTCTAAATAGAACGTGTCTCTAATCCTGACGGAACAGAAATGTATACATAAAACAGATTCATCTAATGACACTTCGGCTAACGAGTGTTCGAGAATGATGTTACCATCGCGTGTAGAAATGCTACGTTTTCTGGGATTTGACATTTTCCGTGAATGAGAATTACTATATTTTATAAATAAATAAATAAAACAGGATGCTATCAATAGAATGATATCATTTGTTTCTAAAGGTATCAGGATACTAGAGTGATGTGACAATAATAATAAAAGCGAGATATTTCGTGGCAAAATTTGGGGGTGAGGATAGGATTATGAACTTTGAGTTATCTCAGGGTAAACGCTGCAGTTGCAAGAGGTATTGGTGAATATTTTCAGGGCAAATGGGAAATGGGCAGGTAGATGTAGACTGTGCCACAACCACTCAACCCTGCCCTTGTACCACAAAAGCCATTGACAGTGAGTACACAAATGAGCGTGGCTATGTTCCAGTGAAATGCTGAATAATGGACACAGAAATTTAAGGAACATATAAATTTTCTATGTCACAAAATACTGCTCTTTTTGCTATTTTTAAACCATTTAAAGACTGGAAAATGTAAAAAAAAACATACTTGGCCCACAGGCCACAGTTTGTCACCCTGGACTGAAAGATGCTGAGTCCCTCTACAACTTGTAAAAAAGCTCCTCCCCATACCTTGATCCCGTATTTGAAATGAGAAAGGCATTTTATTATGTTAAATCTCTGAGTTGGTTACAGCAGGTGAAATACTCCAATACACAAGTAATGGCAGAATCCTGACCACCATGAACAGAGAGTGTTTCAGAAATAAACCAAGCATTTCCTTGGAGAAGCACTAACTACGCCCCTCTGGCTCCTGTGACAAGCTTCAGCATCTACGTTCAAGACTCATGTTCAACGTTTAAGCAAGCAGAGTTCCTGTTTTCCCTCCCCTCCCCCCTTTTGACATTGGGTAAGGATAATCTGATAGGCTAACGCCCCAAGTATTTTTTGAAACACATCCTGCCAGTAACCAATGTCTAAATGAGGGACACCTGAGAACAGAAACGGTGCCTGCCTTAAAGAAAAAAGATACGATTTCATTCTAGGCAATGGCCTTGATTCCAACTTATTGTGATGAACTGATAAGATAGCACGTAATTGACATACAATGACATATACAAATAATTCCTTTTTTCATCTGTAGTTGGAACCACAGGAATCTATTTCATATAATACAGAAAATACTATGCTTAAATCCGTACTATTCCACCATCTAAAAAATACTCTAAACGGGTACTATAATCAAGTCCCTTACGTTTCTGATTTTACAGTTTAAAATTGAATTCGAGGAGAGTAAAAGTATATAGAAAGGATATTAATAAAAATATTTATAGGCAATTTCAAGATTATTAGGTTTTATTATCTGAGAGCATCCACATAGCTTTTATTCAAGAGTAATTCTTTTTAAACAATTTTAATGACGTGTTTATTATATACAATTTTTAAATATGTAAACTTTTTATATTTGACATGCAAAGATATGAAACTAAGTTTAGGATGATAAAATATGAATATATCATGACTAAATAATCCTATTGTGACAGATAATAGTAACACTTAACCTTTTTCAGAAGAATTTTATCAACAGGTTATAGCAGACTATAGACCACTTTTTTTTTAAAAAGGTCTAATTTTGTATTGCCAGGGATAACAAGCCTTTTTTTTTTTTTTGGTAAAGCAACAGATAATAAAAATTTGTGGCATCGTGGGCCATTCTATCTGTGTGGCAACTATTCACCTCTGCAGTTGCCATGTATAAGCAGCTGTAGGCAATGCGTATGTAAATCAGCTTCTGTAGCTGTGATTCAATAAAACTTTATTTACAAAAACAGGCCCCCGCTCTGACTGTAATTTGCCAACTGTTGTGCTATTTCTCAGTGGTCAACTAAAAGAGTATATTTTAAAAAGCAGTTGTCTCACCTTTTAAACCACTGGTATTTAGGATAAAAATTCTAAGGACTATAATTATTAGAAATATACTATATAATATATTCCTCATAATTAGGAATATAATTAGAGATACAAGGATAAACCTTACTTTCCTTACAAGTTTCTGAAAATATACTGTTAAGCCTTTACCTCTCACCAAAAATGAACTTTCAAAAAGATTAGTTTGTGTGTGTGTGTGTGTGTGTGTGTGTGTATAAATGAATGAAGAATTTTTCCTTATTGATTTCAATTCTAAGATTAAATGGAGTCTCCATTCAACTATCAATTTACAGGAAACACAAAGAATAAAGAAAACTGTCAAGTCATAGTATAGCACTGAAATCAGCAAAATCCAGACTGTAGAAATTCTATAGAATAAATGACATTACAAGAGAAACAGAGAGAAAGAACCTACAGATTAAAAGATACTTAAGAGACATATCAACTACCTTCAATGTGTGTAGACCTTATATGGATTCTAATTCACACTAACAAATAACAAAATGATATATTTTAGATAATTGTAAATCTGAATACTAAATGCACATAGTGAATATTACATAATTATTGTTAACATTTAGTTGCAATAAAAAAAAAACATGAGGATTGTTGAAAATGAACTAGATCTGGGTAAATAAAAACCATTGGAACAAATACCAAGAAGTTGTAGAAGGAAATATGTTAATGAAGAAATTCCGAAAATCATCAAAATTAAGATCTAAATATAGTGTCTCCTTTTAAATTTGAGATCGAGAATGTAAGTCATATAATACAAAAGTAAATAAAATACGTTGACATCGAGAATCAAATAGAATTTAAATAGCAAAAATCCCCTTTTCCCCATGAATATGGAAGATATTTGTTCAAATGCTGAAAGCACTAATAAAACACACCAAGTCGGATTGTCAACATGAAATCTGGTATGAAATGATCCTTTTCTAGCAGACAGTTCATTCATGATCAGGATAAATTGAGCATGTCTGAACACTCTAAATCATCTATTTTCTGATACAGCGGCAAAACAAATCAAAAATAAATAAATAAATGACATTTGCTCTAAACCTTAGCTATACACATTGTAAAAATGCAGAACCATATTTCTTCTATGTAAAGACAAACTTTAATAACTTTTATTCTATGAAAGTCTGTTGTTATCACAAGAACAATTACATGTAAGAAATATCCTCATGTATACTAATTTTAGGAAATAAATTTAAATCCTTCTTTTTGTTGTAGATCGAGGTTTTCCAATGTTAGAATTATTGACATTTGGGGCCAGATAATTCTTCGTCGTGGGAGCTGCCTTGTGATTGTAGGATGTTTAATACTATTTTGGACCCTTACTCTCCAGATGCCACTAGCAGTGCCCTCCACAGTTTTGAAAATCCAGAAATGGCCCAGTATCCCCTGAGGGTAACCCTCCCCACAGTTGAGAATGACTAGCATAGATCAGTTCACATCCTAATATCCAAGATAAATTAATGCCCATCAATACTGCAATACACAAGGACCAACAGGCTTACGCAATCCAGCGAAATTTCCTAAGCGATGAATATGGCAAGATATTGCATTCAGATTTCTAATTTATACCTAAGCTTGTGGTCAAGCATTCTTTCTAATCTGATTCCTGGTACATATTTAATTTGAGGATTATTTCAGGCTCCAGCAGTACCAGTCAGTGGAAACCAAAAGTCTCTCAAATATGTGGATTTATCTTTCCCAAATATTCCAGTCATTTACAGAAAAGCACATGACAGCAATACCAGGGCAGAGTCTCAAATACATTTCAAGAAAAAAAAAATCATGAACTGCCCAAGAAAGTGACTGAAAGGCTATTTGCTCAGGATTCATAATTTAAATTTAAAGCACTTATTTCTACTTTTGCAATAATTTTTTTCATTGTAAAATTTTAATTTAGTGAAAACTTTCACAGAAAAATATAGACTTTTTTATCTAATTTTCAAATGTAGAAATTATCTCCACTTTCATTTCTATTTGTCTCTGATTTTTTTTAAAATTTAAGCTTTTATAAGTTCAAAACAATTTTGTATCATGATTATAAAAGTTACAGACTTTGTAGATGGCATGGATGTCTGTTTTATCATTTTTTAGGAATTAAAGATATTTTTAAAATATCTTTACAGATATGTAATTTTTGATAAATATGTACATAAGTACTCTTACTCAGTGCTTTTCTAATGCCATTTGTCTCTTTCTGATAAAAAGCCCTGTTCTTCCTATAACCATACTTTAAATTTCAAATACATGTGCTAAGAAATGGCTCTAGATTAAACACCATACTGGATAAAAAGTGCAATACTGAACACTAGATATAAAATACTACATTGAAATCCAAGTACTGACTTTTAATTTTATAAAGCAGCTAAAAGTTACTTCATCAGTTATGCATGCCAAAAAATCTATTTTTTTCATATTTTCTGATACTGAGAAAAAATAAATTTTGATATCTCAAAAAAATATTTCAGTTATTTAACAATCAATCAACAATCAAGTTGTGCTGGAAGAAGAAATAAAATTAGCCTAAATCTTCAATAACACCGATCCCTTTATTGGTATAATCATACAGAACTTAGAAGACTTGTGTGCCCATATAAAAGGCATTGGGAAAGACAACCACCATTAACTACAATCAAATTTAGGATTGTAAAGGAAAGAAAACATATACTCTGTCTCCTCAGTGCTTTTCCCCTGTTTGTCCTTGAGTGCAGTGCACAAAATGTCATACTCAAAGCCATTCCTGCCCATCTCGTCCCTAAAATGCACATGTGGCACCTGCACACCTGCGTTCTCCATGGCTAAAGTATGATGAGCTCAGTACATTCCAGCCTCTGATGCCGCACCCTCTTCTCCACTCCCAGCAAAGGCCAGGCCAGCATTCATAGATGGAATGGCAAAATGAGGGTCTTAAATGAACCCTAAAAAATCCCACCCTGTGTGGTAATAAGTCTGGTATTTAGTAGAGTTAGCGTACAAAACGAATACTGAACAAATGAAAGAATGAATCATAAGCAAACAAACAAAGATCAAAATCAGATACCACCAGGGTAAGTTGTTCTACCGATGACAATTAAAGAGTAGGGATGAGTTCCTTGGAGTTTGATTCATACTTAATTTAAAGGCTGTGTTAACTTGGGTCTCTATCTCCTCCCCAGCTGTGTTCGATCCCTTAACAAATCATTAGCATGTTTTCTTTTTTTCCCAGCTTCAAAATTAGTAACATTGCTGCCCCATTGCTTTGTCTGATTTCCTAACACCCAAACCCACTGTTTCTAAAGTATGATACGTATACATATAGAATTGCATTTTAAATGAAAGCGAATGTATTTTAACTTTGTTTTGAATTTTTCTAAATATGCCTGGAGTTGGCTGGCAACTTTGCAGGGAGCTGCAAATCAGAGTTGCCAGAAAGTGCAGTGGGAGAAATGCAAGAGGGATGCTCAGTTTAATGACCTCTCTGGGGTCTTCATGCACCTCTCTGCTGAAGCCAGAGCAAAGGTCCAATGACCGGCTACATGGGTCATTTCTCACCATCAGGATTGACTTTAAGTCACATTTTTACTTAATCTGTACCTCGAAGGTTGTAGTGAAAGGTTTATATTGTAAAATTCCAACACAGCAATCTACCCTTAGCTTAGCGTCCACACTCTATCACTCTCAACACACACACACACACACACACACACACACACACACACACACACACACACACACACACACTCTCTCTCTCTCTCTCTCTCTCTCTCTCTCTCTCTCTCTCTCTCTCTCTCTCTCTCTCTCTCTCTCTCTCTCTTTCACTCACTCACAGCCCTAATGCTAAAAGAAAGCTCTCTGCCCACCTTGCTGGTCACAGGCTATCAGAAATTTATTCTTATGCTAATTCTTTGGCTAAACCCAATGGGGCCACGCACAAACTTAAGGAAAGGAAGCACATTCTGTGCAGCAGTACAAATCCTGCCTTCAAGAAGTTTCCCTGCCTTGTTTACATGGCTGACAGCTGTGTGCCTCCATTCTGAATCGACCCCATCTCAGTCCTGCTGCACACAGCCCCAGCCACTGGGACCACACGGCTGTCAGCTTCAAGCCATCACAGTTATATACATGCCCTGGAATCCCACGTGGCAACCGCACTGTGGCTCTGCCTCATCACAACGACCTGTGTGCCTCTGAGTCCTGCACTACAGGTTAATGAATGGACTTTGCAAGAAGAAAACAACCTCATGGTAAGGCATGGATAGAGCTTACGTTATAAAAATGAATACACCATGTAAGTTCTTGGATACTTTTCATTCAAATGTAGCTCCCCAGATATGCAAGATTGCTGAATAAAAATACAGGATGTCCAGGTGAATTTGCTTTTTAGATAAACAATGATTTTTTTTTGTAGTATAAGTATATCCCAAGTAGCACATGGGAAATATTCCTACTAAAAATGAAAAAAAAAATTAAAAAGAAATTCGTTGTATCCTTGGAATGCACATTTAAATGGGCATCTTGTATATTTATTCATTAAACCTGGCAACCTTAGAAATATATCATTTTGAGATTCCTTTGGGTTAAAATACCTCACTTTTGAATTAAAAACAGTCCCTAGGAGGGTCATACCCTCATGTCAAATATTTGAAACAGTCCTCACTCAGCATTAATGGCCACAAAAAATTGGATTAGTGAACTGGGAACAAAATTGTAGAGTGGGTGAATTTAGAGCTTGAAATGTTCGTATCTTTAGTACTGGGTAAGGCTACATATAGAATTTAGGATTATAAAACACATAAGTAACGTACAAATGGGCCACCAAAAGCGAAGAAAAGAAATAGGAGAGGTTTCTGACGGTGGCTAGCTAGGGTTCTGCAGAATATTATTTCTGGGTTTACGATGACTCTTGGCTGCATAAATTAATGCATTACTTCTTCCTGAAGAAAACGTGTACTTAACCTTCATGCAGCATTTGAATGGCTTTGCACCTGTTTCTACTTCGTACTATAGCGTTAGCTCCCTAAAAAGCAAAGAATCTCATATTTATTCTTGTATCCCAAAGCCCAGCTCAACCCTGATTATACTGCAGGTAAGCATACATATTTGCTCCCTCTTGTGGTTGATTGTGTTAGTATGTCCGGATGTCATTAAAAGGAAGCACAATTTAGCATCATCTAGTTCACACATCATTCCACCATTGTTCCCTCCCTGCTGCAGTCCCACCCAACACTCGTGTTTGCCGATCTAATCTCTCCAGGGAAGACCAGAATGCTCCACTGGGTACCAAATAAAGCATCAGGTAGAAGGAGAGAGAAGCAGAAAGAAAACAAAACGCGGCAAGGTTCTACTCCCACGTGACCTTTTCCAGTGGGTTCTCTTCTCTGACTTAGGCCAGGTTCTTATGCATGACCATACATCCCTGCTTTTGGGGACAATTCTGGTTTATGTCTGTAGTCCCAGAATAATTATCAACAGCCCCACCACTCACCCCACTGCTTCACATTCAGAAGTCCCCTAGTTTGGATGGTCATCCTACTCATGGAACACTCGAGAAGTCATCAGAAATAGAGAGGTGGTAAGAAACTATCCAACATGGTACTCAACTGTTTGTAATCAGAATGGCCACGATAAAGCATTCACTCCTTATAATCAGTGTTTCGCTCCTGCTCTGCGCAAGAAGTAGAAACTAGAATTACGGATGTATATGGTAGAAAATACTGGGGATTTTAATCTCATCTGTTGGGTCACAATTATTTTAAAAAAAGACTAGCTACACATATGAATCACCTAGGCTCCAGGAGGATTCAAAAATACAGTAAACCACCCCTCCCTAGGAGGGGCAAATCTGGGTAGGGCCAAGAAATCTGTATTTTTTTTTTTAAGTTCACCCCATGAGTCTTCTGTGCAAGTAACTGGCAATGACTAAAACAACATGATAACCTCATGTCCGGTTGTAAGCAGCAAGATATTTATAAGCCGAGTCACATGGGGCCGTGGTGTGTAAGCCTGAGCCCAGCCAGCTGTTCACCAACACTTCACTGAAGCCCAGGAAAAAGGAACTACGAGGCTAAAGGGAAATTGTCAGGGGAACAGCAGTCAAGCCATGCGCTAACTGCTTTATGAGCGTCGCATCATTTAATCCTTTACAGGGAGAAGGCTGACACTGAATCAGTTTGCTCACAGTTATACATCCAGTGGAGACACTCAGATCTAGCTCAAGCTAACTTCAGAGCCTGAACATACCCAATAACGTCTCTCTATATAAAAGATTTACCTGCATCAGAACTATTTGTAATGGTGCTTTGTAGTGAGGACTAGATAAATAAATAATTACATAAATAAATAAATAAGGCTGAATGTCTGAGAAATGTTGTTGATTCATTAGTTCTAGGCAGACTAGAAAAACTGTATTAAAATTGAAGTTAAGTTAAGAGGATGCAAATAGGAAAGAAAAACTCTTTGGTGCATGTCCTGAGTTCATTCATGTACCATGCAGGACAGTCCCTGGGGCAGGAAGGTCCATTTCAAACCATAACCTCCTATGAGCCAATCTCATCATCCTTGAAATTCCTCCTTATCATGACTTTGAGGTTCTCCATATTTTGACTTAGGAAGATTCAATTTGCTGTGTAGACTACAATGGGTAGGTGAGAGGATCGGAAGATGTGACTTCTAAGGCTTACAAGATTTGGCTCAAATGGATATCCCATGACATAACACTGACACACCTCCTGTTTATATGTCTGAAGGCAGGCTGAATAATTTTGATCTGAGGGTGTCAGTGTCCATCCTCTTATATTCTTTATGTACAGGATGGCTGACACAATCACTTTTGGAAACTTGAATGTTAGAAGGGTAAATGGCAGTGCGAAAAGTTTATTCACAGCCAATCCAGTTGGAAAGGATCGCATTCCCATGGGCCTCTTCTCAAGTAATAACTATGTGAATATGATAGAAAAACAGCTGGTCAGATTCATCTGCAGACAAAATTTAATCCTACTGAATTGCAGCATATGGGACAGAGCCAACAGGCCTGGGATAAACTTTGGGTAAAACGTGCCACAGCAAGAGGAATGAGGCATGGAAAAGCTTATGAAACAACGGTAGTTAGAGAGAAAAAGGACTTGGATCATAAATTTTCAGTGGAAGGCAAAGGATATATATATATATATATATATATATATATATATATATATATATATATATGAGGAGTCCAGAGAAATGAATGCTGCAGAAAGGGCTAGGAAAAATGAGGACTAAAGAATGTCCCTGAATTTTGCAAGATGGTTTCCTGGTAACCCTCAAGAGAGGTGTTGTGGTAAAATATTAAGATGAAAGGCAAATGCTGAGAATTAAAGGAGAATTAAAGAGTAGAGAAATGAAAGCAGCTGACGCAGACAACAAGGTCTAAGACTTCGGTAACCAAGTGAAGCAGAGAACAATGTTGGCAGCTCAAGGAAGAACTGAGACCTTATCACACATGGGTGAGATCAAACTAATGCCTGAAAGCAAAGGCAGTGGAGAGGGAGAGAACAAAGATGAAGGCGAGAAACAGAGCGATGGAAAGAAAGGTAAAACTATTAAAGATGAGGAAAAAAAGAAATGTGTAGAGAGGGGATACTTGGAGGTTGACAAAGAGCTCAGCCAAGGGGTAGCATGAGAAGGATTTTAAATGTGCAGAAGGGGAGGAATGAAGGGCAAGAAATGAATACATCAAGATCATATGTTATATGCCAGAGACTACAGTGAGTCCTTCATAGTTGGGATTTCATTGAAAACATCTAACATCCTATACCATGAGTATAGTGCTCCTTGCAAAAGAGAAAACTGAAGCTCATAGATATTAAGTAATTTTCAAGGGTGGATCCAGGATTAAATCACAAAGCTCACTGATCTCCTTGACTTGAATACATGAGATGAAATCGAAAAAGGAAAGAGATGGTCGTGGGGGAAAAGTCTTGTCCACATCACCATGTTAGTCACTGTGAAATTTATCTCAACATCCAATAGGATTAAGGGATAATTCTTGCCAGAATACCTCCTACCAATTCTACTAAAAGTCCTATCTCACTTCTCGTTTTGTAAGAGATAACTAAAAAAGGAGGGCCAGTCATTTATAAAATTTGACGTAAGTTTTATGCAAACTAGATAAACTAATTTATGTTACTTAACATCATGAAAAACACCCAATAAATTCTCCAATTGTTCCAACCTTCTACACATAAAAACCAAAGCAGGTCTCAAATTCTTAACTGCATCCTTAATATTTTATCTGGCAATGACGACAAAGTAATAAAAAGCCCACCTGGACTCAAGAATAACATATTCTAATCCAATGGTCATCAACCTGGAGTCATATACTGTCCAGGAATTCAGCTATTTGGCTATAAGAAAGTTATAATGACCCATAAATCCATTGAACATTGGGTATCTCCCGCAAGAAAGCTGCTCAAGCTCTATGAAATGTAAAGCATGTTTGCCTTTCATGAGAATCATATAAACTCTATGTGGTAACTACGGCATATTAAAAGCTTGGATGAACTACTAATGTCAATATCAGAAATTTTAGATTATGGCTTGTGCATGTGACCTTAATAATGAGAAGTACAATGCAGTGCCAGGATTGAAAGATTTTGAGTTTGTAGCTGACCTTAAATATGAGCAAGTGAAACAAGGGTATCACTGAAGAGCTCCTAAAGAATCTGAAAGTGTCCTTTCTTAGTTGTGACAAAACTGATGTCACAAATACTACCATAAAACATGTTCCGCAATGTGCTCTCCCAGATGTTAATTCGATGAAATTTCCATGCACGTAATGTAAAAGTCTGATTCTGTGATCAGATGCGTTTAGCAAAGAATGGTTCAAACAGAGTTCAGGAGCATCCTAAAGGGTATGACAGCTAAGAGACTTTAATATGTTCTTATAAAGTATAAATCACCAACGGAGTGTATGCTAGTCATTATTTTCAAAATATATTTGGCCAAAGGTTTTCTCTTTTGTAGGCTATCCAAAGGGACATTCAGGGGTTTCCCAAAACAGACTTTGGAAGCATTGAAATGGACAACTGATAATTACATATCACTGAGAAAATCTGGACCAAAAACAGAAAATGAGTGCACATTGATAAATCGGTTCGATTGTCTCTCACCACTTCATCATTGTTTATTTGTTCCTACCAAGTTTCTATGTCGATACACAAATGCCTACAAACCATAGAATCTGTCAATCAAGAGTAGCAGAAGCCATTATGAACTGTAGCCAACGTTCTGTTGGATCTCGCTCTGCTCAGCTATTACTGGGGAGACCACAGTTCTTATAGAGATGTCTCCAGTTACTACTAGGAGCCCTAAGCAAGTGCCAAGAGGCTCTTGAATAACCCTGTTTGCCTCGATGCCGTATCCACCACGTATGCCCTTCATGCCTACCCATAGGCAGGGATGTTCCTGCTCCACGAAGTAGCTATTTCTCATGGGGCTCCACTGATGGACAACCAAGCACCCCTGATGCCACCACCAGGTACCACCACCTCCAGAATCACCAGGAGACCAGTGCCATCAGATACATGCACATTGCCCTTGAAATACCATGTGTCTCAGGAGTCTTCAATATGCCACAGCTACCCTCTTTCCTTCCTTATTACTTTTTTGTCACATAAGACATCAAAGCAATGTTTCTTTACATCTTTACTTGTCTTTCAACATAAAGAGGACTTTCATATTCTGCCATCAAAAATCAACTTTCTATGTATGTCTCCTATTTCTACACATCCTTCCAGCATTGGTTCTGATGGCCTTTGTTCAGGATGAATTTTTCTTCAACAAAAGATGTTTGAATAGGGAGTAGACTTCTAAGATATAATGCTTCCTTGCCTCCCAAGCAGAAGGCAGGTTTGCTTGCAGCCTAGGATGACAGAGGTAGTGGCAGCCTTTGGAGCAAAGAATACAGCTGATTAGTGCCCATTATAAGAGAACTGGGTTCTGTAAGCTCAGGGTTCTTTTCCCATAATGGAAACCACTGCACACTCACCATCCATCCGCTCTTTTCTGTTACTGTGTGGAAACTGGGGATTAGGGAATGGATACAAATACTGATACTGTGGGTACTGCTTTGCTGTGAGTACTAAAGTGTCTTTTGTTTCTGACACTGGTATCGTGTCTTCTGTCAGCATCCATGAAATCAGGGCAGGCTACACTAACTTCTATCTATCTATCATCTATCTATCTATCTATCTATCTATCTATCTATCTATCTATCTATCTATCTATCTATCTACCTACCTACCTACCTACCTACCTACCTACCTATTTAACTCGCTGTTAACTTTTAATTAAGAAAAATATCTCAGATCCTTCACAGATCTTGACATTTATATTTAGGGACCTGATAACTGTAATTAAGATCTAAATACAGATTATAGAACTAAACTAGAAAAAAATCTAAGTGATATTCATCACTTTTCTCTTAAGTAGCCCTCCTCAGGATCATTGCGACTTCAACACTGAGCCTAGTTTGTCCTTAGAATGAATCTCCCTCAGCACCCTCGAAGTCCTATTGTTTCCTATGAGTTAAAAAACAAACAGACAAACAAACTCACCACCATCAACAACAAAAACTGGCTTAAACTTCCTGAGTTCTTGTACTAGAGAAATTTTTTTTTTCACTTAATGCTCACAACTGCCATAAAGACAGTTACCTTCATTCCAGCCCAGGCAGGCTAATGTATAGGCAGCACCCCACAGGGACTGAACCCCAGGATTACAGATCACTTCCGCCCTAGCAGTTTTAATCTCCATTTGTGATGCTTCACACTTCATTGTTCATGCCTGTAAAACACAACCTGTTTGTGAAATGCCACGATTTACTACAAAACTACCAGGAGAGAGTGAGGCTATTCCTGGTCCAAATGCCTCAGGTCACAAGACTCCCGAGAATTCCACCTACTGAAATGTCACTAGCTCTGGATCACAGAAGCAGAGCCACCATCCCAAAGTTCCATCCGAGGTGTGGGTTTCTGTTGTTCCATTTTCAGTTAAGCTGTGGAAATCAAGAAAGAAAGGGCAGAAAAGATTTTCCATTTATGTCTGAATTATATTAGGCTGTTGGAGCGCTCAGGGCCCTTAGGGAAAGTTGCTATTGATTAAGTATTAGCTTTACTCTTTTATGTAAGGAACCATCAGGATGGCCATCTATCTTTCCTTAGTTTTGGTTAAACAACTCTGAGCCAATTGATGACGATTGCTGAAATGGTTCTGACCTCAACTTATTTGCCATCATTGCTCCTTCTGTTTCCTCTTCCCTTGGGTACATTAGCACTCACATATGAACATGACTTTGCTGTTAATAAAAAAAGATTTATGTGCAAGTGAGGTTTTATTCCTTCCATCAAATGTTTACATAAGAAGACTCTATTACATAAAGTACAATCCTGACCCTGACCCGACACCCAAGCAGCTTTATCTTTTTAAACTCATTTCCTATCTTTCTATACTTCGAATCTTAGTCCGTCATGGGGATTTTATTTAGCGCAGGAGTTTTGACTTAGCATATTGTTTGTTTCACATACGGGACTTGTAAGAAATGAGAAGTGTTAGACTATTACTGTTAGAGGCTTAGAAACTAGCACAGCTGCTTCTGAAGATGTTGAGAAAGAATAGTTTATTCACAGACTATCTTTGGTACAACAGGGCTTGTACAAATTGGAAGCGGCCATTTCCTAACTGGTAGAAATGTTGAAAACAAAGAGATCGTACATATTAAAATCCATCAAAAAAGTTATGCTCTTTATCCCAATAATATTATTCATAGATATTCATTCTAGAAAAATAATTCCACATAAGAAAAAGAAGAACTATCTGAACAGAAGAGCACACTGAAAGATGGGATTTAAAAAGCCAAAATCAGAGCCAAACAAGATTCTAACAAAAGGCATGCATAGTCCCCACTTACCAACAGAGGATTCTGGGAAAAGATCAGAAGGAAAGAAAAGAAAATTAACTACATTTTTGTCAGATGGGAGGAAAGCGGGATAGAATTCTTGTCTTGAATGCCTATACATCACAGTAAAACTGCTTTAGAAGCAAAAATTATTATTTAAAAAGGTAAATAGTTTATCTTAAACCCACCCCGTCTTCTTTCCATCTTTCTAAATTCTATTCATTTAAAATACCCAAGTTAAGTTCCAGTTTTCCCACATATCTTTGGGCTTTACTTTTATTGGCTCTATATCTTTTTCCTAACCAGTAGTTCTCAAATTAGGGGCAATATTGTCCCCCAAGCAACACTTGACAATATCTAGAAACATATTTGGTTGTCAGGACAGAAGGTATGCTACTGGTGTATACTAGAGAGAAGCCCGTGATGGTGATAAATATCCTACAATATACAGGAGAGTCCCCCATAGGCAAGAATGATCCAAAAAGTCAAGTGCCAAAAGCCTCTGCACCTAACCACAAAATCATGTACTGTTTTCAAACTTTTTGCAAAATATTTGAAAATGAGCAACAATTTTGAAAATACACTTAACCAAAGAAGATACATAAGTAGAAAATAAGCATACGAAAATATGCTCAGCATGCATAGTTACCAGGGAAATGCAATTTACGCTACAATGAAAAACAATTTCATATCCACTAGAATGGCTATAATCAAAGACAGATAAGGACAACAACACTGTCAAGGATACCGAGAAACTGTAATCTGGCAGTCACTTTGGAAAAGTTTGCTAGTTTCATAAAACAGGAAACATACAATTCCTACATGACCTAATAATTCCACTTCTAATTACTGACCCCAAAGAAATAAAGACAAATTTCTACACAAAAGCTTCTATGAACATGTACAGAGCAACTTTATTCATGATAGGTAATCACTGGAAATAATCAACATGTCCAATAGCTGGTGGATGAATCCAGAAAATGTGGTACGTCAACTCAATAGAATACTACTAAGCAAAAAAAGGAGCACATCATTTACATGAGGAACAACATAGCTGACATCAACTGTTTTATGAATAAGCTTAAGGTTTCCACAAAAATTCGAAAGACAATTACCAATCTCAAATGTCAAAGAGCTATGGTTAAGAAAGGAAAGTGGACAATTAATCTTGTGATCTAAAGAAAGACACATCTAGTGCACGCCTGGACATTCTCCAGGAGCCCAGAGCCCACAGGGCTTACTGCTCATGCCTATGAAACTGAATTTGTGCTCAGGCCATGTTTGAAAAACAAACTGTTCTTAGAAGTTTACATTCCTTCCATCTCACTCTAAATTACCAGCCCTCTATAACTCCATATAAAAGTATTCAAGTAACCTTTAATATGAACATGTAGTTATTTGGGAGTGAATTTAGTTGCTAAAGAAAATGAAAGAGAGATAAAAAAAGAAATAATTTAGTTATAAAGTATGTACATTTTTATTTGATCTGAAATACCCATAGAAAAGCATAGAACATATCATGATTTAAGACATGAAATTATATTCTAGGATATAATCTTAACTGTAATAGAGAACATATTATATGTTAACCATACTCATTCACTTCTTTGGAAGAAAGAAAGACTAGATTTCCTAATATCTCTGGCAAATAAGTTAGAGTCCATGCTAATGGAACATGGTGGGAAGAGATAGAAGGTATGTCAAAACCTGACTCAAAAACATCCTCCATGTCAGCTACTACCTGCTGGGGATGGGTAAAGACTGAGAAAGGACACAAAAGGAATTTTCATATGTTCTGTTTCTTGATCTGAGTGCTGATTCCAAGAGTGTGCTCAGTTGAAAAAATTCATTAGGTTGCACGATCGTGATTGTGTGTACCTCTCTGTATGTTTGATATATTTAAATGAGTTTATCAAGTAGGATTTTACATGCCTCTTCCCTTTCTATGGACACTTTGGACACCACGTGCTTCTGAGGACAGAGTTGTGAGATAGGCATAGTCCATGTAGAATGTCACTAATGGGGTGGCTTTGTTAATGCAGTTTAACCAAATACGCTAACATCTACTTTGTAAGAGTTTGCCTCAATGGAGGGCATGGTACTCAGGATAACTAATACAGCCTATACTAGTGCCTTCAGGATCCAACTATAAAGCTTTAAGATAGTATTTCTTAAGGCACAGTGCATATACCATCATTATCAGAAGCACCTTGGATGTTTCATTAAAATAGATATTCCACCCCAGATTTTCTAAGAAGAATAAATGGGAAACTGAATTTTTTAATGAGTTCCTCAGGCGATTCTTATACATACAAAACTTTGAGAACAATTATTAAAGGGAGATGACAAAAGTCACAATAGCTGACAACTATTAAACTCTTGACTTAATACTCTAAGGGCATTAAAATACAAAGGTTTAAATTAATCACAGGCATCTAATGTACAGCATAGGGAAGAGGCAATAATATAATAGCTATGTATAGTGACAGGTGGTTAAGAGGTGATCAGTATGCAGGGTACATGAATATCTAATTGCTATGTCGTACACCTGAAACTAATGTAATCTTGCATGTCAACTGTAATTAAAAGATATATTAAAAATATTAAAAATACAAAGGTTTACCCTTTGTCTCAGTGGATTAAGGCATGGTAGCCTGTTCTTCATCACAGAATCACAGGAAAAAAGCTGAACACACGAGAGCAAGATTCTAATTGTAGTTCTACTGTAATTCAATGTACGATCCAAGCAAAGTCATTGAAATGATGATAGCTTCATTTTCCTCATCTGCAAAATTTGAAGAGTTGGCTTTGAAACGATTTTACCAAAACCTCCTATAAAGCAAAGCTTATGTATAAAGCAGTATATAGAAAACAAAGCACAGGCGTTCTGGTGGGAAGAAGCCAGGGAGGGAACTGCCTCCAACACCAAGGGCCCCTGAGGGGGCCCAGAGAACCCATAACACCGTCAACCCGGGAGCAGAGTTCAAAACCTCTGGTCTAGCCCACCTCCCAGAATTCCTCACACCTTCTTGAAAGTCTGACGACGTGATTACCATCCTCAAAAGCCTTTCATTAAAGTCACCTCAACCATTTTGTTATTTTGGGAGCTGACATATTCCTCTTCTCGACTGGGGGAAGAGGGTGTGTTATATTAGAAGTGGGAAGGGAAAAAAGTCAACTGAGATCTTTTCACCCCGAAAACTCCCATAAGTAAATCCTCGAACGAGTTTGCATTCTTTGACCATTTTCTACCCTTCTTTATGACAGGTTCACCCCAGTTTTGCACAGCAGTTCCTAGGCCAGGTCTGAGTGGAGACTCCCACCATCGCTGTCTGCAGATCTCTAATGCCACCTAATATCCTGTTGCCCTAGAAAATTCACTACTGCAGCCATCTTGAAAAGTCACTGGATATCATTACGAAACCTTCTTTTAACCAAATATCATTGTACATTAACCGGATGTCATTCTCTGAATCTCATTTTCTAAAGGGTTCATTTCACAGATTCATAAGATCTTACCTTGACCTTTTTTTGTTTCATATTAGTTCTTTTCATATATTTGAAAAAAAAATTAGGGATGTTAATGTCTACTTATGATGAAAATCCTTTTTTAGACAGTTTATTTCTCAGGTTCCATGAGACAAGTACCAAAATGAGGAGGTATCCTGGTTTCTCCTGACACCTTTATACTGACTCAATAATTAATTCTGTGTTAAGTTAAATATATCCCTACTAAAATCCACCACGTGATCCATCTGCTGTATTATCTGACATCTAAATGGAAAAAAAGAAATGTAAAAATTAGTTCAAGTGGCAACATATGCTTTGGGTCGACAAACGTTCTGTAAAAGTCCGCAGAGTAAATATTTCACTTTGCAGACTCTACGATCGCCCTTATAACTAACTACTCAGTCCGGGTGCCATAGTTGGAACGCAGCCAGAGACAAAATGTAAATAAATAGCCATGACAGTTTCACTGCAACTTTATTTACACAACAGGTGGAGAGCTGGATTTGGCATAGGAGCCATAGTCTGCTGACCCCTGTCTCAGGTGGGAAATTTTATAAGAGGTGGATAAAAAGGATATAACTGAAATATTATTTCCCAAGAGAAACTATAATGACTATCCAGCTTAGTTATTAAGAATATGAAGCTTATTAACCCAACATCCTATGAGGTAAAACATCAAAAATGTTAGTTCCTACTTACATACCTTTCATGAATGAACTTATTTAAATATTAAAGTTTCTTTTTCTATTACCCACTATTATTGGCAGGCTTAGATTGAAGACCAGAGGTTTTTACGATCTACTTTTCTTTCTTTCTTTTGGTAAATCTGAAAGCAATTCTGCAGAAGCTTACTTACTGAAGTGAAAAATTATACCTGGCAAAGAGGTTAGTGCAAAAATAAGGAACTCAGTGACATAACTAAGGGATAACATAAAGATATCAAACCCACCACCCACAATTTCTTTTTAATAATGTCCATTGGCTTTTTTCAGTTGTGTGTGAAATACTGGTATACATTCAGCTTCAGGCCATGTCGCCTGATCCCTTCCTGTCACTTTTCCCAAGACTGCCACTTGCATCCCTTTTGTATAGAACTTCTGCAGGCAACAGAGAGAGATAGTTAAGACTTCACAACCAGGCACAGGAAGGGAAGGCAGACACCGCGAGATTTTAAGGTTTGATTCCGACTCAGAAAAACAAACACACACATTTATTATAATACACCAAAAAAAAAAAAAAAAAGCAAAGCGAAAGGCTGAGAGCCATCCTGGGCTTAGATTAAGGATATGACATCATTTAGGTTCTCCATTTCAACATGTGGGGAGGGAAGGTTTTCCCCCACACAACCAAGCACTTCTAAAGCACCAGCTGTGTGTCCTACAAGTCAATTCAATTCTGACACTACCAGCTTGGAGACAGCCTCAGAACCCATAGGTGAGGGACTCAGTCCCAGAGAAATGACCCACACCTCCACCCCACCATCATTCAGATGTCAGTTGCAAGGCCACATTGGCACTTGTGTTGGTTAAAAACAAACAAACAAACAAACAAAAAACACAAAAAACTGGTATACATCAGAAATGTCCACACTCCCTTCCTTGGGTTTCATCAATTTGCTACAGTGGCTCATAGAACTCAGAGAAACATTTTACTTACAAGATTACTGACTTATTATAAAAGGGTACAACTCAGAAACAGCCATGCAGAAGAGCTGCAGAGGGCGAGGTATGTCGGAAGGGCAGGGAGCTCCCATGCCCTCTTTGGGGGGGGCACTCTCCCAGCACTCCACCCAGGAACAGTCCAAACCCCATCTTTTTAATTTTCATGGAAACTTCATCACACAGCTGTGATTCATTCAATCATTGGCCTTTGGTGGTTGAATCAACCTTCAGTCCCCTCTGGCCTCCCTGGATATCAAGGAGTGAGGCTGAAAGTTCCAAATCTCTAACCAGGTCGGTTCCCCTGGCAACCAGCCCCCATCCTTTTGCTTTCTAAAGTCACTCCATTAACAAAAACATGGAACAGTTATGAATAACAATACACCCATTTCAACTTTATGGTTCTGAAGAGATTTCAGGAACTGAGGACCAAAGAGTAATATTATAACAAAAGATGGTCCCATTGCTCTTACTACTCAGGAAATTCCAAGGCTTTGCAGATCAGTGAGCCAGGAACCAGAGACAAACACCAAGTATGTGCAAAATATATTTTGATCATCTGAATGACCAAATATATATTTCTTATAAATCACAATGTTGCAAATGTTTTCTACTAATGGGATGGGAAAACAGTGAAATGACTGTGACTTCCAGATATGAAGACGAGGGAAGGTTCCCGAGATGAGGTAGAAATGAATGTTTCTTACCTGGGGCCCTAACTGAGTCCCCAGGTGGGGTCCGAGGAGACAGTAGGATGTCTAGTTAAACACAGGCAGGTGGGCGGGGTGGTAGATTTTATGTTCCAGACAGAGTCACACGAATACGCATTAAACCCCACACGTGCTCATTACAATTTGACACTGCCACCCCTCCATTGACAGGTGAAGCTTTTGTTCCCTCTTCTTAAACCTCAGTGGCTCTTTGTGGCTGTCTTAACCAAGAGAACATAGTAGAAGTGACAGTGTGTAACATGGCAGGCTAGTCAGAAAAGATGAGACACCTTCTGTCCTGCTCTCTCTGGGAAGCTGGAGCTGGCTTGTTGGACTTCTGATCACCTCAGGCTGCCGGCTGCAGAGACCCCGTGAGGAGACCACCCATGGCGGGGGAAAGATGCCAATGGAGTCCCTGTTGCTCCAGGCCCCTCTCTTTAAATCTTCTCGACCCAGGCACCTGACATCACTGAAAAGAGATGCCGTGCCCCATTGGAACTCCAGGTGCATAGAATCTGTGAGCATAATGGCCGTGTGACATCACTAAGATTTAGAGTAATTGGTTACACAGCTATAGCAACTGGAACAGTTGGATGGAAACTATTCTAGGCTAGGGGTCAGCAAACGTTTCCTTTCAAGAGCTTGATAGTAAATATTTGAAGACTTGCAAAACATATCCTGTGGGTTACAACTACTTTACTGTCAGGGAAAGGAAACAGCCAGGTAACGTGGAAATGAACTGGTGTAACTCTGTTCCAACATAACATTATTACAAAAACAGGCCTGCTGGGGAGGGATATGGCCTGGTCCAAGGGATGTAGTTTCCTGACACCTACTTCAGGCAAAGGAAGAAACCTCATGTTAGCCTCAGAGGCAGAAAGGTGGCTTTTTATTCTAGAAAGAGCAGAAACTCATCTGGAGGCAAAATATGACACTCAGAGAACAGGACTGCTTGGTGCTTAAAAATGTGGCCTACGGATCCAGATTCCATCCGGGCAAGCCACTTAAACACTCTGTGCCTCAGTTTCCTCATCTCACCTTAAAATGAGAGATGATATCATCTACCTCCTAGATCACCGTGAGGGTTGGATGACACGTACAGGCCTTAGAACAGCACCTGGCAAGGAGTAAGCCCTGTCTAAATGACTGCTATTATATTTATTGTGGTTCATCAGGGGAGCAATCACAGAAACAGAGAGGAGACACATATGAGGAAAAAGCAGGAAAAAAGGACTCCATAATAAGCTAGACAAGGGGCAAGTGGAGAAGAGAAAGGAGCCAGGATATGTTTAGGAGACCATCAGCACTGCTGCCTAGAAAGACACTAACACAGCAAAGCAGGATGGGAAGGTGGCGGAATCAGAAAGGGAGAAAAGTAGGGGCCGCCTTTAGGTTCCACCTAACAACTTTCTTGGCGATCTCTCCCTGATGAGAAATGCACCATCTAAGAGCTTTGCATCATAGAGTAAAGATAACTATGTTGAGAAAATTCTCATGTAGCTTCAATGCCCAGAAATACCAACACTTTTCCAGAACCATATAAAAATGTCATTTTTGCGGGTCAAAAAAGTTGGACTTTCACAATCATCTCTTCAACTTAACAGTGTTGCACTATTTCTCTACTGATTGTGTGTGTGTGTGTGTGTGTGTGTACAAACATACATACACATATATATCAAGGAAAATATTTTATCTGCAAATTCTAATTTATGTACAATTATGTAGGAAATAAGATTTTATATTTTATTACACTTAATAATTATTATATGTGAAATAATGAGAAATAGAAATTATATATATAACAAAATTATGTCACAATATATTTATCAATTTTTCTTTCACTTGAACATGATCTCTTTAGCATTTTCTCACAAAATTAAGGTTGCCTTTATAAAAAGACTTTTTGAAAGGGTGCTTACGATTCCATCTCCTCATTGCTCTGAGAGGTTTCCATTGCCACCTCGAAAGATGCAATCAGTTATTAAGAAACATCAGGAGTTGTAGGACGGGTATCTAATATGACATGTTCTACTTAAACGGTAGCAAAAGACTACGGTAACATGACATTTGTGTTATGGAGCCTTTTTTTTTCTTCCAAAAAATTACTCCTTGTTCTGAGGTCTCTTTTGACTCTTCACGTGAATTCCTTGAAAACAAACAGTAAATTTTATATTGTGTCTTTTCATTTTGGTCAGTAGTAGCTTGATCTACCATAGGGTATAAATCATTACGAAAATAAATATGCAGAAATCAAGTTCAGGAACTAAGTTCCCCAACCTATCCCTAGACTGGAACTTGGGATATTGTACAATGAAGTGACACGAGATTTTAAAAGAAAAATATTAGATTTACTCAATAGCAAGAGAGTATCCTACTGCATTAAGCTCGTACTTCTCAGACAAATTTATCTGGTATTTTTAAAGGCCAATAACAGAATGAGCTACTTCAGAAATGCCAGCTGCCAAGAAAAAGCACATATATGTAGAAAAATTTCAACCATTCATACTGCTAAAGAGCTTTAATTTTCAATTACTTCTAACTTGATGATAAAGAACTTAATAAATCATTACGGTAATATAACATGACAACATAGGAAAATTTCAATGTTATAATGGTCCCTTAAATGTCAATATTCCAAAAAAATAGCTACGGATTCTCAATAAATATTTCTGACTCCACTTTTGACAAACTTTTAAAAAGATGTGGCCTAAGTATAAGTCAAATAAATGGACCAAGAGAGATGCACTCTTCAATATATCCCTGAAGAAGACAGAGGTTTTAAGGATAATAGATGAAACAGATAACTGAGGACACACATTTAAGCCTTTCCAGTTTCCTAAATAATACAAGAAGTAGCCTTAGTAGAATTTGGTTAAGCCATATATTTTTATCCTTTCTCATTTTTACACAGAGAAAGTAAAGCACCCTAAGGTTACAAGTAAAAAGGAATACAGGAAAGCTTCTCTAAATATGGAAAGCTCACAGTCTTCAAATCGGGATGCAAAGCATTTTTCAAGGTATTCATTTAGTAGGTCAATACTCATCCAACAAAAACCTTGACTCAAAAACATCTATCAGACAAAAATCATTGTACCCTCATCTGTCATTGAGCAGTTACAGTAAAAATCGAGCCACTCAAGTAAAGATCTCTCGGGAGGTCAGTGCCTCTTTTGTGGAAAATAAGTCCCAGCTTCTTCGTGACAATCATTTTCCATAAATTCTAGATGCTTTCCACCCATCCATCAAATTCTAAGAGGCCAATTAATTCCAGCTAAATGCACTTACATGGTATAATTTTATTTTTAAGGATAGCCATGAGAAGTGTCACCGAAAGTTACAACTTTATTCCAGCTTTCAAAAGCACTGGGGATCAGAGAATTAACTTTCATTAAGTTACTTCGTTCTAAAGGGGACCATAGCCTGGAATTAAGACTTGGGGACAGATTCTTTTTCGGAAGGAGACTGGCGAACATAAGCCAGAGCTCTACAATCTAAGGAGTCAGAGCACGTTATCAAAACTGAGACTTAGAGACTCAGGAACCAGGAAGAAATGAGCTGTCACCATGGTGATACGGGTCAGGGACTGGGTCTTAGGAAGAAGGGAGTGAGGGAGGTCTGATCCTCACTAAGCCTTTGGAGTAGAGATCCAATGTCCTTCATGCCTCAGGTCACAATGTGCAACAGGGGTCAACTATCCTCGAGTCCTCACACACAAACAGCCCTGCCTTCTTAGGAGACACCAGCCAAATGACCAAACACACCAAATGAGGCAACAAAATAACATTGTTGGGCTTTATAACAAACTTTGAAGAGAACTTAAAAATCTAATGGGATGGCAGTAGAATTTCTGTCCACCTGGGTGACAGGTGCAAGGATTTAGCATGACAACAAGGACAAGATGAAAGCAATAAGCTATTACTGAAGAATCAGTTTGTTTTAAGGACAACTATAAGGTAGTTATGAATTTTTGAATCACTAACCTGAGATTCCCCCGGGGTATCAAATCTGTCCCCTTAGAAAGTGAATTAGTTAAGAATGAGACTTGCCTTCAGGTTACAGCAACTTAATCAAGTATTCTTTCACATAAAGGCCTAGCCTGGTATGTCAACACTGGTCCCCTTAGTTGAGAGTTGCGGAGTCCCATAGAGCCGAGGAGTTCAGTCTTCTTCTGTCTTGGTACCCTGCCATCTCTGCAGTGCTGTCCTTGACAAGTTCAAGACTATGCACCGCTAGGTCTGCAATCCATTCCAAGGGAAAGAGGGAAAAAATCAGTCTTCTGGTCACCTAGCTACAAGGAATCTGGACTTGTAGGAATTATGCCCCACTTTAAAAAAAAAAAGAAAAATGAAAGGATTTTTAAATTGGAGGACACAAGTCATCACACTTCAAGACACAGACAAAGTTCACCCCGCTGAGTGATGTTTTTGTTTTAATTGGTATGAGGGTTAAGAATGGTTTTTACATTTTTAAGTGTTTTTTTCTTTTAAGCAAATATGTGAAGGAGACCATATGTGTCCCACAAAGACTAAAATATTTACTATCTGGACTTTTAAAGAAAAAGGCAACAATGCCTGTGATAGAGAAAGGAAAGAATGGATATAGGTTTGGATAGGCAGGTTTCTGTTACAATGATAATTGTCTTTTCAACATTGGGAATATTTAAAATTAAGTACACCACTGAAATCTTACAAGCTCATAGAACTAGCATAGCATCTTTTAGTAAATTTTACGAACCATCTATGTTTGTTATACAACTAATTTAAGAAATTCTAACATATTAGTCTTGCCATTTTAAGGTGAATGGAATAAGAAAATTGATCATATTTTTAAAATAGACTTAGAACATTCCACGGAGCTTGTTTGCTTTGTAAGTTTCACTTACCATATTTATAAGAGTATTTTTAAATGCTTGGAAAGCTTTTGATTGTTTGCACATGGAGTTCTCCTGTCAGTCAACTAGAAACACTTCAAAGGAAAATATAATATATTAAATACATAATTGCAGTGTAAAATATTTGAGAGAATTTAATTATCTTCAAAAATAGAGTTGATTATTGAAATAAGTATCATTTGTCTGACATGGATTCATTAAATATGAGACAAAGAAAATGTGCAGGTGACTGTCTTTGTTCTACTAGATTTAAAAATGGAATAATAAGATTTATTTGCTGACCGTCAAACAAAAAAACATGGATTTTTGCCAGTGTAATTTTAATCAACTAAATATAAAGTTAAAAGCAAAGTTACTGTAAATAGTCCCTCTCCTGATGCCAAGGCCTCCCTCGGACATCAAAGAGATCATGGGCAGGTGCACAGATCCAGAAGCCACCTCGAGCGGAAGGTCACAGAAGAAAGACTCCATCTAGAGAAGATGTGCAAAGCTTTGCCCAATCGGACGTTCCACCATTTCTTGCCAGAACTCTTCATGCAGCTGCTTATCAAAGAAAATTTGGGAATAGCCAGAGGATCAAACAAGCAGGACTACTAACCACTGCCTTGGTGGGTTCAACCCTTTTACTGTGAACTACAAAAATGCCAGTCACTCCCATTCTGGCTTATTCCATGGAGCTGTTCTCTCTTAGGCCCTTGCAGAGAAGGTAAAATAAATGCCAGAGCACGGAGACAATAACCCACTGAAATCAAATGCTGTTTTATTTTAACGAAAGTACCTTACAGAGAAATATTCGATTTAATTTTGTCACTTTGAAATCATATCTGTGGAATTTCTTTAAATGCCTAGTTTTGACATTTTAAAACCTTCATATTTCTGAAAGTTTAACATTTCAGCGGTTGATATTTTAAAATACAACTTACCATTGAATGTTGTCTCTTTAAATCTGGCGGATGTCTAGGCTGTCACCTTCTCTCATACATCTAAATTCAACCGCAGGTTGTCTGGTTTTATTTCCCTCTTGTTTGAGCGAGTGCGTGTTGGTGTGCTAGTGTGCTAGTGTGTGTGTGTGTGTGTGTGTGTAAGGTTCGAACAGTGACACACGATGACTGCCTGCACAGTCTCCAGAACTTCAGACCATGCCAGCTGGGAGCTCCGCCACGCTCTCTGTAAATGTGCATTAAGAAGCTACACCCCCTTGTCTTTTAGAAAAAATGAGAACATCCTTGTCTACCCTTTCAGAAAGCCTTCCTTACAAATGCCTACTCCACGGATTCTTCGTACATATTTCAATTAGAGGTTATTTCAGGATCCAGCAGTATCGGTCAATGCAAACCTGAAGTCCCTCAAATATGTGAATTTCTCTTTGCCAAACATTTCAATCATTTACAAAGAAACCCACAAGAGCAAAAAGGCAGGTTCCCAGGCTAGCCTTTGACTCCCCTTAAGAGATCATTTTCACACTGCCTGTTACTGCTGACTTCTCAAGAACACTGTCAGCTTCCAGGGACGACACCTTTGTCACTATGGCATATCCCCAGCGCCCAGCAGAGAACCTGGCATTCAGGAAGCGTTCACGAAATATTTACAGAAGAAGGATGGAAATGAGGGAGAGAGACAGCACTGATGACACAGCGGAGGGAAGTGGCAGGAGAGAGGTGGTAGGACAGACTCCTGTCCCAGAGGTTCTCCATGAGACACCCACCCACTCTACCGTCATGAGAAGAAGGCATAACTCATGGCATTTCTACCCTCTTCAGAGTGGTTTCCCCCAGCCCAAGTTGGCTTGTGCTCAATCAAGCTGGCTTTTCCTGGTTCGATCTCGTTTTGTTGACCTGCCTTTTATCCCCACTATCACTCAACTAATTTCCACCGACTCCTAGAATCCGCCCTGACTCCGAGGAGATTGGTCCCATTTTTGAACTGTGTGTCTAGCAAAGCTGAAGTAGCTTGAAGAACACATTTTAATATTAACACTTGGCTTCTTCTCTTTCTTTTTGATCTGCATTTCTTGTTCACTTACTTTACATTTTGTCTTTGGGTTTTGTGAAGAGTTTAGGAAGACTTTTCCATTGTTTCCGTGAATAAAGTGGGGCTTAAATACATGATATGCTCAAAGTCACACGTTAATAATTATTCCTGAAGGCACTACAGCAGAAAAAAGTCAAGCCATTGTTACTTAAGTGGAATCTATGAAAACATGGCGGTGGCTTCCATATTTCACAATAGTAACATAAGAAGCTGAACAGTCATCTCACTTCTTATAAGCCAAGTGAGTCTCAGAAATAAACAGATGCAAGTCCTTTTAAAGTGTCAATTATTAAGAAGAATGAGGAAATGGAAAAGTGTCACAATTCTCAGCAATTGAAGAAAATGATTAATTGGAATTCTTATCCTTTTTTGAATGAAGGACACAACTGATAACTGAATGAAAACAAAAAACCCTCTTCCCACAAAACAACCAATGTTACAAATAGATAAATTTTCGCAAACACATTCAAGGGATTCACACACTCACCCACTCCCACCCACTATGCTCAGCCATCACACTACAGAAAGAATAGTCAAATGGTAACCTGAAGACTTGGGTTCGGTGAAAATGAGGTATATGTGGTGAATTTATAGATGTGTCTGTACAATAGATACTGCATGCTTACAGACAGAGGACTGCACTTTCTCTTGTTACTGTATTTTTCCAAATTAATTTTTGGTTCTGCAAAGTTATTACTTCTATGAAGTGAAGTTAGTACGTGCTATTGAGTTTTGGTCTCTCAAAAATCCAACATGAAAACTGGCAAAAAAATTGAGTTAATTTTACTCTGTAAAATAAAAAAAATACATGAGATGTGTGCCCTTAGTTTTATGAACTGCAGATTAAAACCTCCTGTAGTACATAGATATTTCAGACATTTTACAATTGAAAATACTTAATTTATATGATAATTTGAGATACAGTGAATTGACTCACACAAGTGCTAAGATGAAATACTTTAGCAACTATATCCATTTAAAAAGTCAGAAGTTCCTTAGGGTTTAATTATATTAGCTTTTGTGATCCTTCATCTCACACATAGTTTTTACATCCAATAATTGAAATCTATAAATTAAACAACTTATTGAAGTCCAAATTATTTCACTTAGCTAATTCTAAATAGATAAAACCAAACTACCAGAATGATTCCAAATCACTGTTGTAGTTTCTTTCAGTTATTTCATAATTTATCCAAAGATTTCTCAAATAGAATTTTTCCATAGTTTTAACTTTTACATTTAAGTATAGGCAATAAATGTAATAGATAATTTTATGGATTGAAATAGAGTGGTATTATTCATTTGTTCAACGGTAGTCGAAACTTGGACACACTAATTTACTGTAATCTTTTATTACAATATAGGAAGCTATTATCTGCTGATTTTTATGTGATTTAAAGGAAGAAATGCAAATTTATAGATTTAAAGAGATTTGGCTATTAAAATTACTAATAATCAGCTGTGCAAAAAACAATTCTATGTGGCATAAAGGAATTGAAAAGGAGACCAAAATGAAGAGGATAGCAAAGATACCATTTTGGTTTTCATGTTCTACAATCTTTTTTAAGTTACCTTCACCTCCTGAAATTCCTCATTTTGTCATCATAGCCATCTTTTTCCACAAATTTGAAATACATTATAGTAATTATTTTAAAGTCTTTGTCAGAAAATTCCAATAGCTGGCTGACATATGGATCTTCAGCTATTGACTATTTTCTTTTTTGATTATGGGTTACATTTTACTGCCCTTTACATGTCTAGTGATTTGTAATTCTATACTGGACATTACTGATGATATGTTGTATATGATCTATATTCTGTTATCTTTTGATTTTTGCAGTAACAAGCAGATATATTATCAGAGGATCACTTTAATTCTGTGAAGGCTTGATTTAGACTGGGTCTATTTATCTTTTGTCCTTATTTCAAGGGCGTAATTCTCAATCCTGGGACATAGACTCTACTCCTAAAGCATGGCCATTCCAGGGCTACAATGAAAACCTTGAAGCATTTACCAAACTCCTATCACTTGGCAGGATTAGCATTCCAATCTGTTATGCCATCACCTGGCAGCTGGTAAAATCTGTCCTAACGTCCTTAACTTTGAAACTACTGCTTTCTGATGTGCTCCTTGGAGTCGCACCTTGGAGGCACAGCTTACGGGTCCACCAGAGGTCTGTACGTAGATTTTGGAATTCTCCATTTCCAGAATTCCCCGCTCTCGGTTTCCAGGTGTTTTGGCAGCCCCGAACTCTAACCTCTGACTCTCCTCCACATAATTAGAATGCCACTTGCTGCTTGCGTTCTGTCCCTGTGTGCCATGTGAAATGGAAAGCACCCTCAGTGGAAAAGCCAGGTAAGTGTGGACCTCACCTGATATGCTCTTCTTTTTCAAGGCTCCTCTCTCCTGTGGCTTCTGCTTGCTTTTATTGTTCTGCAAACAGCTTTCAAACAATCGTTTTAACAGTTTATAATTCTGAGTGTATAATTGTTATCAGCAAGATGTTTACTTCAAAGATGGTTAGTACAATGAAAGCCATACTACCGATGCTGGAAAGAGAACGTGGGAGATTTGTTTTCACTTGATTCCTGTTGATTTTTTTGTTTGTTCAATTAAAGAGGTACTCCCTTTTTCTATTTCACAGCCTTGGTTAAAATATTGATAAATGTCTATCTATAGCAAAGAGCCTCGAGGCTAAATAGTCAGGTTTTAAAACAGAATATTAACAGAGACTAGTATGGCATTTTTTTTAAATGCCAAAAACAGAAAGTCAGAATTGTTTTCTTTCTGCATATGGCACTATGGGTTTTGGAGATTCTACAAGTTATATCCCTCTGTCATGCAGATCTAGCATCAAACGAATGGAAACTCGGGGACCCTCTTATTTTTCCGATAAGAAATGGCATGCAACAATAAAGAAAAATGTGGAAAGGTTTAAGAACGAAAAGAAATGCAAACTAATTGAAAAGCGACCATTATAAGGGTCTCCTGAACGAAGAAGTGAATTGTCTCTCCTGGAGAGCATATGAGACATCCCTGTAGCATAACCAAAAACCGCATTATAATATTTTAACAATTTTTTATCAGTCAAAAGTTCCAATTGTGAGCAAGAGAAACAATATGGGTAATACAAGCTCAAATGAAATCAATGAAAGGAAATGGTTGTTCGTGAAGGCTGTTCATGAGGTTCATGTCAAAAAATAGTAGAGCCACATTCAAAATGGAGCCTGAGAGGCCACAGAAGGATCGCCATGCACATCCTATGCCTCAAATCTATGAAATGTTAAAGCAGGGAAAATGACCTTTGGACTGGGCCTAGACAACATTGTGCCCCAAATAACTTACGGAAAGATAATGAGAAAGCAGTTATTAAGACTACTGGACTGATGACAACCGGACTGAAAATTTCAAAACATTGTTTAGAATGAACATTCACTATGTAATATTATCTGTACCAACAGAAATGCCTTCCTTCTACTGATGTAACTGTTCCCCTTCCCTATCTCAAAAATACCCAATGACTCTGCCTCCGAATGTGAACTCTATTTCCTGTTTCATCTTCAACCTGAATCTGTGCGTCCAGAATAGTTCTAATTTGATTGTCCCTCATTTTGAAAGGCCTTTGGTTTTGAGGTTAACAGTCAGAAGCAGGGGTAGAGGCAATGTCCCCAGGGCCAATATGAAAATTCACATCACAGATCAGGACACTAAAGATATCACTGCTGCTGCCATGAGGACAGACACCAAACTTTTGCTCAGTAGCTCTCACCACTGTGGACTTGAGCGATCACTGCTACAAACGCGACAACCAAGACTTCTAACAGCCAGATACAGTGGCTACTGTCAACGTAACTTGTCACCAGAATAGATTCTGTGTGGCCCCTGCGGCTCAAAACCATGAGCTCTTAATTCATGGAGAAGTGTGGCATCTGACTGACCACATGCCCTATGGATAGTTGTGAGAAAAGGTGGAAAACTGGGTCTGTGTCACCTTCAGATTCTGCGATAGGGATGTCTTGTTCTCATGACTTGGGACAGTCTGCATATTCAGGAAAGTAATTTTGACACTGGGAAGAGATGCCCCTCCACACCGATGAAAAAGAATCAAAGACCCTTATACTATCCTTGAATCGGCACAGAGAGAAGATAGAAACAACACTGATTAAATACCTACCCAGTGAAAGACCCTTTGACTTAATCACCACAGTGATCTTCAAGGCAGATACGACTGCTTTCCATGTACAAGGATAGATTGATTCTAAGGCTCAGAAAAAACACACGGTGAGAGAGACCAGATGTGTCACCTGCTTTCTCTTGGTCCGAAGTCATCCGTTCTTAAAGGATGACAAAAGGATGCCTAATAAAAAGTTATGTAGCAAATGTTTCCCATTGTATCTTACATACACTTTACCGTGGAGGCCACAGGCCTTTCCAAAAGGCTTTATTTACATGTCTACATTCCCCGCTAGCCTCTAAAGCCCCTCGCAGGTCAAGACAGCATCTTCTCTGCATCTATAATTAGCCCACATGGTGCCCGAGCACACAAGAGAAGCTCGAGCCTTGTTTGCTGAATAAATTGCACAAATCTTGAAAATCCATTTCTGCGATGAAAGGGGTAATGCTGAGGTAGACAGAATGGTCCTGTGAAGTTGCATAATTTAACAGCTGCCCGATAGGAAGTTATGAAGGAAACGAAACAATACAATACACCATTTTAATACAGAAGGAGATTTGGTGCTGTTAAAGAAAGAAACTCCCCAACAGCAGTCATCTTAAAAAAAAAAAACAAAAAACTTGCAGCATTCTAAGTCAGCTGTGCAGAAACACCCCGAGTGCGTACAGACAGAATTAAACCATTTTTCTTACCTCATACAGTCCATCGTCTTTCCAAGCTACTTCTTTATCCTGAATTCCAATCCCTTTGCCAAAAGCCGTAGCTTAGCAATTTCTTCAGATAAAAATAAAAATCCTCTTAACTTGAAGGGAAATGGTAGTATAAAAATTTCTTCTGTATAAAGGAAGTCTTAACTCATATTTCTAAATTTATTACTATATATTTTTTGCACAATGTTGATTCCTTAAGAGGGAGACTTAGGTTAGTGGAAAGTGTTTCAGAACCGGATAGTCAAGAGCTGGAACAGCTTGTGAAATTTTCCTCTCTGGCAACCCTTGAACATTGGGTAGATCTTCATTTATCTTCGATGATGATTAGTCTGCCCAGGTGGACTGGGAACAGGCGTCGTGGGTTTCCACAGTTCATTCCAGCCTGACATATCATACCTCCATCATCAAAATGCTTTTCCCGAGCATCCCATTAGCCTGATGTTATGTCCCAGTGGGTTGAAATGTACCACAGGACCCTCATTTTTACCCTCTAAGAATTTACAGTTTTTGTGACTTCTCCAGCACGAGCAAATCAACAAATAAATACAATGAGCCCAAGTCACAAATGGGGCAATGGACAACCTGGGCAAATTCAGGATAAGTGCCTTGGGCATAGGGAGCAAGGAAGGGGATCAAAATGAGCAGGGTGAAATTTGGGGAAAGTGATAAAAGGAAGAGGACAGGCCTTCTACACCTGTGATGAGACCCTTCGGAGGACTGGAGTAGATCAACAGATGGGCTCTTTGCAGACTGGGGGAGAAAGAAGGTTGGGAAAGACAGGGGATCTCAGAATGGAACAAAATCAAAGAGCGGTGAAAAGGGAGAAGATGCATGGCCCCTACCTTGGATCTCAACTAGGAGGCCAGGGGAATAACGCAAACCATGTATTTTGGCAGAGGATGGACATCAGAGGACAAGGAAAGAGTTAAGGCAAGGGCAAGTTGAACAACACAGGTGGCAACAGCATTAAAGATTCCCTCAGCTTAGAAAAGGGTCATAATAATAAAGATCTACCTCACCTTTTCTTACCAATCACCTTCAGAGTAGGATCTCTCAGCTGTGGCACTAATGACTTTGGGGCTGGGTAACTCCTTTTGTGGGGCTGCACGGTGCGCTGTAAAAGGTTTAGCAGCATCCCTGACCTCAACGCTCTTGATGCTAGCTAGTAGCATCCCCACCACTCCAGTTTTGAAGACCAAAAATGTCTCCAGACATTGCGCATCTTTCCCTGGGGAGATGACAGGAGAGGGGGAGTAAAACAGCCGCATTAAAAAACCACTAGTAATAGACAATGGAAAATAACAAAAACGAATCTGTCTCTCACTTACGTATCTGCAATAAACCAAAAGAAAATCAACAAAACCAAATGTCATCGTATGCACAAAGAGAAATCCAAACAAGATTGAAATCCTCAAGAGCAAAGATTTCCGCCTCAAATTTCTTTGTATCTCTGAGGACCCCTGAGAAAACACTGTTGTGAGTCCCCGTTTCAATTAAGTGTCAAATAAATGCATTCTCGTCTTTGAATGAAATCTTTGATCACGTGAAAATAAATACAAACAGTTCCGGGGGAAAAACATTTGAAGGCATTATTTATTGATCTTTCATATCTTAGTTGAAATAAAGAGACTATCAGACTCTTTCAGAGAAGCAAGTACTCGTTCTTGTTCTGAGGGAAAGAAACTAAGATAAGTAAGCAGGGTGTCCTCTGTATTTAGTTCTGCCCTGCCTTTCAACATTCTCTCTAGTGTCACTGAGGCTGAAAGCCTGGAAACTACATTTCCCAGCATTCTTTAGGAGCAAGGCTTTCCTTTACATTCTCCCAGCATAAGCCATTCACAGAGCCCTGGGAGGGGAAGAGAGGGAAGGCGTTATCCAACAGCAGCAGTAAGAGTCAGATGTATGCATATCGACAGATAATATATGCAGAATTTTGTTGGGATCTTCCAAGTGGCTTCCTGAGTATCACCCCATTAAGTATTGAAAACTGCTGATGTTGGACACTGGTTTCTTATCGACCCTGCACTTCCTGAGTGCTTCATACTAGCAAGGTTTCCTTGACCTTCGCTACCTAATTCCTCTAACAGTGTGTGAGCAGACAATTCTCTACAATCCATCCCTTCCTGCTCGCTATACCTAGAGTGGTTTCTGTTTACATCACTCACCTTGACTAATACATGGATAAAGCCTTCAACTATGAGACCAGTGTACCAGGGAAGTGACAAACACGACACTTCCAAATGATGTCACAGTCATGGGTACCGGGACGTGAAGTGTGGAGGGACACTATCCCACCCATTGCGGGTACCTAAGACCAAATTTGCCTCTTGGCTTCCTCTGTCCCAAGGCCAATCCTGCCCTAAGGAACTCTGGGCTTATCTTCATGGGAACTAAACCTCCAAACTGAACATAAACACTGCCCTCCCAAGGTTTCTGATAAGTGAAGGTATTCCTTCTGATGACAGGATGTTTACATAACCACACACAGCATGACTCTGGAAAGGTTAATACATAGATTACTATAAACAAACATTGTTCAGTTCATTCATTCGACAAAAATATTTTGGCATCAACATACATACAGCTCTGAGCTAAAGCAAAGGAGGGCAAGAGACTGTTGTTTCATCACTGATGCGATCCTAATCGTTGTCATACAATGGGAAATGGATATAACCTTCTCTGCTATTCAAAATTTTACATATACACTGTCAGGAAGATATATACTGTATGTGCAGGCCAACTCCTCTGCAAATCTCTCATCAGTCAGGAGGATTATAAGACAAACCTGGCACCCCAAAGGAGCTGCAGTTTGGCAGGCTGTAAGGCAATGAGGATTACAGCCAGAAACACAATGGCATGGGGTGGGGGACGACCAGAAAAGAGCAAGATGACAAATCTCTAGGCAATAATCAATACCTAGGCAAATATTGATGGACTCATATAAGCCATGAGCATGTTTATTTTCTGTTTGCCACTGTAAAATCGGGGAAAGAAAAAGCTCTGTTTAATTTTCAAATCAGTTCTATAAATAAGCACATGAACCCGAGGGGGTTGCATACACTTGGAAAGATCTCTTCGTTAATAACTGTCATCACACACAGAAACGGGAAGCATCTTCCCTTCTGACGCACCAGGCAGAGCCACTGTCCTCCTACCCTCTCCCTCCCGATTTTCCCTGACTCAACTGAAAAAGGCACAGAAATATTAGCAACTTTTTGGCACTTCATTTATTGAGTGTTAAAGCTAAAAGCACCAGTGACATGCCAAAGCGACTCGGTTTCATCACCGTCTCTTAGAAGTGGGAATATTTTAAGCCTGAACACAAAGCAAAGCAATCCATTGGAGGACCAACTGGAAAGAGCAGGGGAGCACCCCGTATCATCAGGCACTCCATGTTGCCAACCACCCCAAGTTCTCTGGCCCCCACTCTCATCCTATTATCTTAATCCCAGCATCTAAAGGCAGTATCGATGCTTTTGTTGTTTAAGGATTTACTAAAAACATTACAGGAGGATTGAGCATTGCTTTTCAATACGGAAGTAGGGTTTTGGTTCCGACTATCATAAAATATTACACACTCTTTTCAAAATACTTTGAAAATACAGAAATATAGAAGAAGATACAAATAACAGTCTTACAACTCATAGATAAGTCATCGTTTTTCTGTTCTCATTCCCGACTTTACTATACACATAGATATGGAGAAAATTTGTTTTAAGGGAAATTAGGCAGTAAGGCTCTAAACGTTAGAACACCCCTTTCTAAGTTATCTAATACTGCTCGGATGGTGGCTCTGTACCTTTAATTGCCTTTGAACTATTTTGCAACCTTGTAAATTGCAGATAACTGATAGCAATGCAAAATAATACTTGACTACAGAGGGTAAATAAATTCAGTAAGGTGGAGACGCAACCAATTCCCCTGCCCACTGTTCAATAAGCCACTTCTGCAACCATTTGCAAATACATTTCAATATTTCTGACCCATCAATGCGGTGGCAACTTGGATCTCTTTTGAACAGTTCTAAAATCTTACCAATTCCCTCACTGAAAATGAATTAAACAAAGTCTTTAACATATCCTCATTTTATATCTGTATGAGAGTCATGATTTTATTTTGTTATAAAAATTGCAATTTAACGCGTTATGTTTTTTGCATTAATGGGACGCCGCTACAATGGCTTCTTTGAGGCCTGCTTTATTCTTTTAAATACATCAGAGCCCTTTTCCATGTTGATTAATAATAAATACATATTATTCCAACTGCATGATTGTTCCATACTAATGATATTTAGGTGGTTTCTAATATTTGGCTCTAGTGAACAATATGACAGAGAACATCCTTAGACAAAATCACACGTCTGTCCAGTTAATTCTTTGTGCAGATTTCTAGAAGTGGAATTGCTGTGTCCAAATATCTACAAATCTAAATACAGAAACCTGTTGCTAGCAGGTTGGACACAAGTATATGCCTAAGAACACTATATGGGAGGACCCATTTCTAGCCGAGTAGCAAATTTAATCACCTGCAGGGCCAGCCAGGTGACAGAGATGTGTTACTCGGGCCTTCTGCAAGACCACAGAGCCAAGATCTATGATGGAGACTGAAGAGCGCTCACTGCTCAACGCCTGCTCCAAAAGCCATTCAAAAAAGAAACACATGGTCCACGGCCATGCTACCTGGACAAGCCCAATCTCGTCTGATCTCGGAAGCTAAGCAGGGTTGAGCATGCTTAGTACTTGGATGGGAGACCACCTAGGAAGACCAGATGCTGTAAACATTAAAAAAGAAAAGAAAAGAAAAGAAAAGAAAAGAAAGAAAGAAACACATGCACACACACTTTCCTAAAATTTAAGTCGTTTATTTTATTGAGTAAAGAAATGTCAGTGAGAAACCTGGCCTGGCATTAGCTAGTTGAAATAAAAAGTTCACTGTCTGAGACACATTGCTTCTCCTGTAATTGACAGAGAAAACTTCCAGCAAGCTGTATATCCTCACAATCAAGTCAGAATGCACTGGGGGAGGAGAGCCATTATGTTAAAACAAATCAAAATCCAACAAACCTGCATCTGTAGTCACATCTGCAATCAATAGGAACTATCTAGAAACAATCTAAAAAAATCATTTAGCTACAGGAACCCTCATTTTAAAATACTCTACCTTATATTTCTAAAACTAAAAGAGAGTTCAATTGATCCATCTGGTAACCTTATCCCACATAATTTAGCTTCTTTTTTTTTCCAGATAAAATATTTCAATGCATTTATTTCAAAACAATCATCTTTCCCCTTTTAAAGTGGTCAGAGTAATTTTAATCCTCAAGGATTCTTGTAATTTTATGACCAGTGACACAAAGCTTGGAGAATCCTGCAGAGTCTAATGAGGATGACATTTGAATATCCCAAGAGGGTCAAATAAATGCAAAAGCAAACACAGTGAAAGAAGTAAAATATCTCCTTGGGGGAGGAAGTCATCCATGAGTGGATGCAAGAATTATGAAAAATGTCACTTGAATCCAAGGCCTCACTACTCAACCAGGTAGGTAATGCACCAGAGATGTGTCACCCAGCAGGTTGTGGGAAATGCAGGTCCCACCTAGACCTCCAGAATCAAAACCTTCATTTCAACGAGACTCCAAGGGGTTCACTAACACAAATTCAAGATTGAGACCTACCGGTCAAGAAATAGAAATATTCACAGTGACCAGTAGTTCTCATCAATGTCACAAGTATGAATAAGACCAGAACTGTGCAGACCTGTCTGAATTAAAAACTGGGTGAATTGAGATGGAAACTCCAATATATCTCAGTGAGAATGAGTTTTTTCCTTACTGGATGTCTTTTAATCTAATAAAGCTTTAGAATCGTGTATAGAAATGATGGAATAAATCAACCCACAGTATTAAGAGTTAATCTCTTTAAATAATATAAATACCTTATATTATTTAAGAGAATTTGGTATATAGAATATCTAATAGGTTATGCTTGGAATTTATTTTTAAATGTGTACATGAGTAACTGGTTTAGATTTGAATTTAGACATTAAAAAACCATTTGTTAATGGCACTGGGGCATTTAAGAGAACAAAACTTGTACCTCTAAGTTTACAACAATAGTTTTAAAAGAATAATTTCAATACGTGGAGGGATTTGTTAGACAACTAAAAGACTTTCAAAGAAATATAAAAGTGAAGTTTTAAAAGTTTAAGGAAATTTAAATTTATCCTTCTAAAAGTGACTGTGAATTTGCTAGAATTAAAAAAACTAGTTCTCTTAAATAAGAAACAAGATTTTGAGTGTGTAACTTGACTCTACTGGATGTCAACGTACTTCAAAAATATCCCTTAAATAATCCTTTCTGTGTACAAAAGTCACCCTCAACGCACATACAAGAAAATCACATTTACAGCCAGATCTCGGATAAAAGAGGAAAGGCAGCATTGGGATGAGTTAATGTTGGCATTGTTTTCAATAATTAAATGCAGGGCTTGCTATCGGCATTACCCAAGTGTTGTGCTACGAATAGAAAAGTGTGAAAAGAAACAGTATTCCCTCGGAAAAATCCATCCACATTTCCAGTATGCCTTTGCTTTCATTTGCTTTATGCCTTAGAGAATCTAAAAATCTTGGGACTTCAAAATGGAATTCGAAAATGCGACAATTACTTGTATAATATTTTCTTACATATGAACCTAAATCATACAAAAAACTTCACAAAACACTAACAGTCCTCAAATGTCTTCCTCTATCCCCATAATAGGGCATCTTTCCTCAATTTTTTAAGTGCCTCTGTGATGAACCTGTAGAGTTGTATTTCTCACCTCTGCTAGCTTCTTTTTATAATGGAAAGAAAACAGTGACACGCATCTGGTTATGTAAGTTAATTTTAACCCGCATCCTAAAGACAATCAGGTCACAGAGAAAGGCCCCTACTCAGGAATCCACATCTCAGAGGCAGCCAAGGCCAGCACTTCAAATGTGTTATCTAAATCTGGACCAGAAGATTTGTTCATTAGCATAAAGGGTGTATGAATCCTTTTTCATTGAAGAAATAAGTGATGTTACAGAATTGTGGTAGCTAGGAAAGCAATACAGGACATATTGCATGAGAAAATAATAAGAATTGGGCAAAACCAACATCTGTATACCCAAGAGTAATACTCTGAATTCTGCCATTCCACCCTCACCCAGCACCCACCTGTCAGAGGACTCTGCCTGGTCCAGCTACACACCTGACGCCATGTCTGTTTCCAAGAAAACTGTCAAAGCAAGTAAGGCACAGTGGCTTCTCCCTAACGTCACAAGGAGTACAGAGGAGGCCTGCTCTTTATTTGCTTTGGTTTTCATTCTTTCTTTTTGCCAGCTCACTAATTAATATCTATTCAAACTCTGATCTGAGACTTGCTTTCCTTAGAACATTGTAACATACCACCCACTAGCCAGGTCATAGAAAAAAAAAAAAAAAAGAACTAGATCTCTCCTACCTCTATTTGTCAGATTTTTACCAAAGAATCAGACCATTTTTAAATTATCCAATTAGCATAAATCCCCTTGCAAGGACTTTTTCACCCGATATTTCACACTAACCCAGGGCCCTATTTCCTCCAAAAGGTGTATATGTCTGTTTCAATAACCAAATATACAGCACCTAAATATTTTTGACATTAAAAGAATGCTTCGTCATATTTTGGAGGAAAAATAGGAGTTAATTACAAAGAACTCACATACTTTTGACATTAAAGGAATGCTTGGTCATATTTTGGAGGAAAAATAGGAGTTAATTATCAACAACTCAAGAAGACCATCAAGCCATATTCAAAAAATGTCACAGCTTTCAAAGTCAATAGATGTATTTCAGAAGCGTATTGTGTGCTGTATATAAGCCAGGCAATTATCACAAATGAGAAAACCAAGAGGCGGTCCTGAGATGGACAAAAAAGGTATATACCAGACACAAGAAATGATTTAAAACCAGACAGAGAAAGTTCCCATTTTCATATCTGACACTGCCTTCCACTTTCTGCTGGCTTTGTTCTCATTTCATACCATTTTTGCCAATGCCTTAAAAAGAAGTTGCAAATGCTCCGTTTTCAATCTAGAACACTCATTATATTTTCTTTCATGAGAAAATATTCTGAACTATCTATCCGTTAAAAAAAAAAATCTGATAAACAGATGTGCTACTTGCTAGTGCCTTAACACCATCCACTCAGTTCTTCCCCTGGTGTCTAGGTGGACTTTTTAGAGCAGAAGTTCTTAAAGGATGGTCCCTAGACAAGCAGCATCAGCACCCACAGACCTAATGAATCAGAAGCTCCAGGGCAGGGCCCAGGAATGATTGTAACAAGCCCTCTGGGTGATTCTGATGGACACTAATGTTTGAGAATCGCTGTTCAAAATTTGGCACATACCTGGTTAAACTTGAAAACACTGACTACAGAGTACCCAAGCTGTCATCTTTAGAGGGAGGGGAAACAGATGGCAAGGAGGTGCATCCTTCTGTCATGCTTGACTGGCAAGGTGAAGGATAAGCAATGATACAAAATTCATAATATCCTTACTCCACCTCACTCCAGTATCAACATGGCAGCCATGTTTGCATACGCTCTTAAGTTACCAGCCACCATTCTACAGCTTGCTGCAGGCAGTTTCAAAACTGTTGGTGACTCAAGAATACTGACTCTTCTCTATGCCACGACAGAAAGAACAAAGGCAGGTTAATTAAATCATCACGGATGTCCATGTCACATGGTACGCAGTGGCATGGAGGCCAGTCACAGCAGTGCTCTGAGGCCCTGTTTGAGGAATGTGCCCAGAAATTTTGGTTGTGTTTCAAAACGTGATAAAGTCGAGAAGAGACAGCTCATTCAAACCAAATTCACAGCAGACTAATGCCTTGACGGGAAAGCTCTCCTCTAAGGAAAAAGTTGATTCGGAAGTGAGTTTTGGTTTAATTGTTAATACACTTGATTTTTTAGAGTTTTCGGTTCGCAGTAAAATTGGATGGTGATACAGTGTTCCCGTGTGAATGAGTGTTGGTTTTTGTCAAATGCTTTTCCTCAGACTATTGATGTGATTATGTGATTTTTCTTTTTTGGTCTGTTGATGTGATAGATTACATGAATTGATTTTCAAATGTTGAAAGAGCCTCACAGAGTTGGGAAAAATCTCACTAGATCATAGTGTATAATTCTTGCTATAAATTGCTGGATTCGATTTGCTTATATTTTGCGGAGGATTTTTGCATCTCTGTTCATGAGAGATGTTGGTCTGTAACTTGCTTTTCTTGTAATATCTTCGTCTAGTTTTGGTATTAGAGTAAAGCAAGCCTCAAAGACTGAGCTAGAAAGTATTCCTTCTGCTTCTATCTCCTGGCAGAGATTGTAGACAACTGGTATCTCCTCCTTAAATGTTTGGAGGAATTCACCAGCGAATCCATCCAGACCTAGTGCTTCCTGTTTTGGAAGGTTACTAATAACTGATTGAATATCTAATACTTATAGATCTATTCAGATTTCTATTTCTTCCTGTGTCAAATATGACAGATTGTGTCCTTCAGGGAATTTCATTTCGGTTATCAAGTGTGGGAGCATGGAATCTTCCAGGATAGTTCTCTATTATCCTTTTGATGTCCATGGCATCTGTAGTGCTGTGCCAGCTTTCATTTCTGGCATTAATAATTTGTGTCTTCTCTTTTTTCTTAGTTACCTTATTAATTTTATTAATCTTTGAAAACTATCAGCTCCTGGTTTTGTTGTGGAAACAAAATAAATTTAATCCAGTTTTGCTGGAAGGGAGCTCCACACTTGTTTGGGGAATACTGATTTGGACACAACTAAAACAATGCGACGTGCTGGACAATGTGTAACATTCTGGAACAAATGAGGGAGCAGGGAAAGGCCCATTAAAAACAAAGTGACACTGGAAGACCAATAGGAATAAGGCGATGGGCAAGTAAGTGCATTAAGGCATAAGAAGCTGGATATACTTCTTGTTTATTATTAGTTGCTCATTGTAAAATGGTCCCTCCAAAGACCATACTCATTTAAATTATTGTCAGCTTTTCCACTCATAATACCGTCTTTCAACAATTAGTGGAGAGAAAATTAGGCTGCATTTCCATTTATAGGCATATCTCAGCTTTCCTGCACTTGGTTTTATTGTACTTCACAGATATGGTATTTTTTGATCAAGTAAAGGCAAGACTATCCACATAAGAAAAAATATTACAACTCGCTTTCTTGCGGTGCTCTGGACCCAAATCCACAATATCACCAAGGTCAGCCTATACAGGTGAGATACGTTCAGGTTTGCTAGATACCCTCCCAAACACTCCTCAATTTAGCTTCCTTTACCCCCCAATGTGCATGGCCTGTGCTGAGAGATAGAGGAAAGGTTACAGGGAAAATATGAAGACATACTGAAGCATCCGTATATATACTTTTCTCCCAAAAATTGGAGGAAAAAAGATACTGTGCAATGGTGCAAACGGAGAATCTCATCAAAAATAGTTATGTTTTATTTCCTTTCCAGAATTCACAGCTCAGTTTTCACTCTATGAATGGCAGCCTTACTATTTCTTTTCCTCTTAATGAAATTCTTTTTATCATCACACAATATGCCAAAGACACATTTGAGCATCAGTTTTATTTAATATTGTCGTTATTTGGAGGTCACTATTACCAATTTTGAACAGCCAAGGTATAGAAAGAAATTAATGCTGCCATCATCAAAAATGATCTAAGTCCTTTCTCCGGGACAGTATTGCATTATTACATGACATATAGTAAATAAAATGAAAAAAAAAAAAGGCACCAACAAGCACTTTAGAAGGTTCCATTCAAAACAAATTATATAGAGCCACTTAAAAAAAAAAAAGATACCAAACATTCTCAAGTACTATGAAAGTAAGAAAGTAGAAAGGATTAAATCGCTGTTTTCTGGTTGGATAAGTATTCTGTACTTCACAATGTACCGCATTCTAGCTTACTAGCTGGAAGGACTCTAACTCCTAATTCTTATGGTTTTGATGTTGCGCGTGGCTCATGAGATTTTTAAAAGGTGTTTTACATGAAGTGGAGAACTGAAATGCTTTGGGGTTGAGGCAATTCAAGGCACTGCACGGAAACAATAAAAGACATGAAAAGTGCACATTATGCACCTTTAAAATTATTTATGATGTGGGGTCCTGTAATGGTACCTATGGATTTCCTTTAATAATCACTTAATTATCTTTCATATGTGAAATAATGGGCAGCCAAAAACATCATCTCCAAGGCTTCAGGTCATCTGTCATTCTCTTTAATCAGACTGGACTTGACAGCCATGATTTCTTATGAGAGTGAATTTTATGACCCTCGGTAATGGGATTCAAACACTACCAAAATGTAATGATTTCTGGTGAATACACAATACAGATATAGTGATATTTGATGAATGGAGCCCCTGGGAATAAATTGAGTTCCTTAAACTATCACCACCACTACTATGACATTTTTTTGCCTTTGTTACTTGTGTGAATCCAGTACTGCTTACATTTGCAATGACATTTGAAAAATGACTCAGTGAACAGTTTGCCCCTTTGAGGTGTTTTCACTCTGAGCTGTGAGGATGAGTAAGCCAAGAGGAAAACAAAGGGGGTGGGTAGGATGAACGATTAGCGTGTAGAAGGGCTATCAGAAGTCAGCTCTGGCATAAGGTCTACTGATGAAAGATGAAGGTCTTGGTTTCATTTGGTCCCATAATTCATAGTGAGATTCATGCCCCAATTGTGGGGCATTAACCTTGTACCCCTACCGGAACACCAGTCCCAAATTCTGATTTGGTGGGTGTGGTGTGTGGCCTGGGTACCACTACACTATAAAATTTCCATACGAGTTCATTGTTTACCAAAGGTCAATAACCGCCTGCATGGGGAATAACCCTTTATCTGAGACTTGACTGAATTCTTTTAAGTAGCAGTTGAGGAGTTGTCAGCTGCCTCACTTGTTTGGCCATGAAATATTCTCATCTAATGTGGACCCTAGTTTTGCCTTGAGCTCTTACTGCGGTAAATGTGCGATAGGAGTACACTCTCTGGCTCCTGGAAGGAAAATACATTGGCAGAACTCTAATGGCAATTTTTTTACAGGCCTGGATGGTGGTCTTTATTGCAATTTGGGTTAAGGCTGAGCATGTGCTGGGATATGTATCCCTTTCAGTATGTACATGGTCACTGGAGACCAGGACTTGAACTGTGAAATCAGGCTTAGTAGTGGTCTACCATGCCAGGTAGGCACGGTGAGAAATTTGCATGAAGCTCGGTGTCCTTTCTGTATAGCTAGGCATTTGGTTGGCGTTTGGGATTTTTATTCCTATTACCTAAAGGGGCGGTACGTTTTAAATCAGGGTAGATTCTATTGTCAACGGTGGCAAAATACCTTGGGATTTTTCAAAAATCCAACGGTGTTACTTAAACAACTCTGGTAGTGAATGCAAACATAAATAGATTTTCTTTCCTTTTATTTCATTTCATCTATTTCCTTAATCTACCCAGGTGACATGTTCCATTTTCAATACGCAATCCTAGTAAAGAATCATTTTAAATTATCAGAAAATTTGGCCTTTCTGGTTTTCAGGGAATGTAGAGAGACTATTTTCTTGATTCGTCCCAAGAGATCTGCCATTTCAGAGAAAATGCTGCAAGACGTAATGAGCCAAAGACAGGCACCTCAGCCCAACTTTAATTTCTAACTGACTTTAGGGAAGTCAATTGAGAAAGCTTCAAGAGTATTTTCAATGCTTCTATTTATATTCTGAAAAACTCTAGACTGGGGGATACATCTTTAAAAGCCGGGAGCTGTGAGTGCCTATCCGTGTGAAGACGTGTCTGAACTTCTTCTGTGGAAGCTAAGAGGAGGGGACCAAGTCTTTACAGTCTGCAATTTATATTTAAAATGTTCAAAACCAATTGAAGCTAAGCACAAACCTATAAACTGAAAAAATCCAAATAATGGTGGGGGGAGATGATTATCTGATATGATTAATAAACCAGATTTCAACCATTAGGTGAAAGCTCGGAAAATTACGTCTTCCTTGAAATAGCTCTTGTTTTTCTAAAAGCTTTAGGATACTGTTCTACTGAGGACCTTTGTTTGAGACAGGAAAAGAGGCAAAGCTGTGAGGGGCAGAGCTGGCACTCATGCACAGTGACAGACCGTAGAGCTGAGCCTGTAAACTGGTATTTAACACCGCTGCTTCTACTACTCCGTCACCTTAAGACCTTGAAAATGGAGCTTTCTTCCCCAAAGTGAAGGTGGATCACGATAAAATATCCTCATTGTCTTGCCAAGTCCTCCTCTGATCAGCAGCACGTTTCTCTTCCTCTCTTTAGGGTTGGGGTCTGGCCAGATGGACTATGTGGGTGGGTGGGAGGTAGGAGAGAGGGGTCCTGGCAGACAAATGATCTACACAAAGTGACCAGGGACAGCCGAGAGCTGGAGCTGGCTCCAAACATCTCGTAAGAGCCAAGTGTTAAAAAAAAAAAAAAGGATGAAAAGAAAAGGAAAAAAAAAGGCAAAAAGACTATCATCTTAGACTTTCAATTAATGTAAATTTATGCCTCCTGGATTTGTGGAGAACAAGCTGGGCTGGTGAAGGAAGGACGAATGTCATGTGGAAGTCAACCAATGTAAATATATGCCAACGTGTGCTTAGCCAAGCATATTACTAATTGATAACTTGTTTATACTAACAGAAAGTCAAGGCATTCCCCATCTTATTTTTTCTTCTATCGCCCTAGCTAAATGACCCAGAAAAATGTACCCTGTGTATCTCGGCAGATGCAGTGGACCTGGGGACGCCAGCACTTTTGATTCCAGATAGCAAGAATGACTTTCTATAGATGAGAAAAAGGAAGTTCAGAGGTAAACTGGCCCAAGGAAACATAGCTCACAAGTGTCAGGACCAGAAGTCAAACCCCAGAAGTGTCACTTCAGAGATCTTGTGTTTAACTTTAGCCTCGACACAAATGACTTCAGAAAAAGGGTTGTCCATGGAACCATGGCAGAGCCTGATTGTCATGAACCGCCTAATGCCTCCACCGATAAACAGACTGAAATAGCATCATTAGCTAACTCGGATCCCCCAAAGTGTCAAATGTGACAGGAGAACTAAGTCAGATCTCACAGTATTAGAATGAATAGCATGGCTAGACAGATTTGTTTTAGTGGCGAATTCATTCCATCTACGACTCTCCATGATCCTGGTGTCACCTGGTTCTAGTGTGCCTTCCACGCATTTTTTATACAATGTCACCAAAATAACTCAAATTTTGAGCAGAGCTTATTAAACAATGGGCTAGTTCAGCAACAGAACTGACAAGGACAGAAAGGAATGATTTACATACAAACATAATTTTTCCTCCTAAGAAACTGAACAGGAGTTTTAGATGAAAGGTGGGCCTGAGAAATACAATCAGGTTCCAGGGAACAATCTTCATTATATTAAAATAATTGGAGCAAGGCTGTAAGTGTTGGAACTCAGAATCTTAGCAGTTTTTAAGCAGCGCATGATAAGAATGCAAATATTACACTGCATTGAATATACAGGAGATTAAAAAAAACCTTACTTGCATACCTGAAAAAGAGTATTTTAAAATTTAGCAAACTCTTTAGAGTGAAAGGAATCTGTTTACTTACTGCCAAGATCTCTGGATTGTGACTTTTTCTCACTTTGAGTCACTTTATTATCTCTCATAACTGTGTGCTAAAGAGAGTGGATATTTCTTATTGGACTTGCCCTGCACCCATCCCCCACCCTGGTTCTTCAGACACCTCCATCCCGTTTTTCATTTGGGAACTATCCCTTTCTCTCTCGGTCCTAGAATAGAGCTGACTCTCCTCTCAGCCACTTGGGTACACACGTCCCCCAGGCCTGGCCAAAGAAAGTGCCACCATGTATTTGAATCCGTACATGAGAAAAGTTTATTAGAAAGTATATGGTATGATTTGCTAGTGTAACTGGGGGAGAGGACTATTCTTTCACTGCTATAAAAAATATAAGCCTTGAGCTTCCAGTGAAAAAAGATGTTCTAAAAATGATCTAACCTAGAGAAAAAATAAGTCTGAGAGTCTGAGATGCAACAAACGGGCTTCTGGGCATGCAACCTGGGAAGGGTCATAGGCTCCTGCACTGGGAAGGGTCCGAGCCATGGTTTAATGCCACGCTGTTGTCATTTTGAAACTTAATGAGTTTTGGCTGATGGACCTTGCATTTTCATTTTGCACGACACCCACAAATTATGTAGGCAGCCTTACCCAAACACTTCGTTGAGACCTCTGGATCTGAAGTCAGACCCACCTTGGGACCTTTCAATTACAGATTCTATTTTGCATTTAAGCTGGTTTGGGCTAAGATTTCTTGACATGCAAATTAGTTTTGATAGTATAACTTACAACTTAGATGATTTTCTTTCTAACCTTCTATCCAATTCTAGTACACAGTGTTCAGCCAATTCGTAGATAATTATCCCGCCTTTTTCTAAAACCCTTCATTTGTGGAAAACTATGTCCTTTGTAAGGTATCCCATTTTGAAACAACTATAATATTCTTAAAGTTCTTATATAAACTTGGGCCTATTAGTTCGATTTCTAAACCCTAGAATTGTTCCGATAAATTATACCTCCTGCCACAAGCCAGGATTTCGAATACTTAAAGACAGCTATAGTCACAACCCCCAATAATTCACTATCATTAAGTTGGACCCCGGTATCCTCCAGTTCCCTTTTATTCAGTTTCCAGGTCCTTAAACATCCCAGGCAATACCCAGATTGTCGATATCCAGACTGAATGCAAACTCCAACTGTGCACTACAATGAAATTCTTCCTTCCCTGATTTTGGATGGAGCATGTCCATCAATGCAGATAAAATGGCATTACCTAAGGCAACTGGCTAAAGCCAAACCCTCAGCCAACTGAAGATCCCCTACAACAGTTCAGGTGAACAGTTAGTTGTCAAGCTAACCTCATTTTGCACTTGAACAACTAACCAAGTTCAGGGGTGGGCAAACTATAGCCGGCACACCAAATCCAGCCTACCACCATTTCTTTATAAATAAAGTTTTATTGGAACACGGCCACACAATATTTTTTACATATTGTCTATGACAGCTTTCATGCCACAATGTAAGAGTTGAAAAATTATAACAGAAACTGCCTAGTATGCAAAGTCAAAAATATTTATGAACTGGCTCTTTACAGAAAATTTGTAAATCCCTCATTTAAACCAATGAGATAAACATTTATATATTGATGCTTGTTAAGTTTAACTATGGATGTTTGGGGCCTTCGTTCCAGATTGGTGAAATTTTTTTTAATTTCATCAATGTGAAATCTACGTCTGAACTCTTTAATTCATAAATGGCCTCAAACGTAATTACATTGTATTTCCAACATGTACTGTCTCCCAAAAATCAATTTTAATTGCAATGTATTAGACCACCTAGGAAATCACCCTTCACTCTTGATTTTAATCCACAACATGGGTATCTAACAAACACTGGCATTACCAGTTTTAGTGTTCATGGGACTAGATATGTCAGAGCAGTGGTGTCTGATAGAACTTTCCACATTGACGGAAATGTTCTGTGTCTGAACTATCCAAAGATGGCAGCCACTGGTCACATGTAGCTATTGAGGACTTGAAATTAGAACAGTTCAACTGAGGAACTCTACTTTTCATTTAAGTAACCCAATGACTTTATTTACAATTAATATAAATACACACATATGGCTAGTGGCTACTGTTTGGGAAAGAACAGGTAGAAAGAACAGCTAAGAACACTAAGAAACAGAAAAGTTCTTAGACAGTTAAGAATACTAAATTCTCTGCTCTATAAGCAATATTTTTTTTCTCCAAGGCCTTTCTAGGGCTCTGCTATAACTGCCTCAAGAGAATCCCCTCACTTTTCTGGTATCCGATACCGACAGATGATGGGCAGGCCAAATTCCAACTTGTCTGGGATAGCTAATAGCAAATGAGGAATTTGAACCCAGCTCAGGTGTAAAAGAATTCTGGGAAACAAATAGACGATTAAGCCAAAAGACTAGTTCAGCAAGATAACATGCAAACTAGAACACTCCAGAAGCTATTAAAGACTTCATTAAGTTTTAATTTTATTACAAATTATAAATCCCTGTGTGGGCATTCAATTTTGTGGTTAGGACTAGAGATGAAAGTCAATTTGTTGGCCTAATTTCCACAGAATAACTGCAGGAAGTAAGGTTGGGGTCTTCACTCTTTGGTGTCCAGTAAGTCTCATTTCTCTAGGAAGCCCTAAGTTGTCCCACCCAATGTCTTAGGGCATCTCTTTCTGGCAGAAAAATAGCCATTATTGCATATGGAGCATATGGAAGATGGCCTCTGTTCCACGGGGCAAAATGATGTTCTGCCAGGATTTAGAAGCTTCTAATCTATACATGGATAACTTCAAAATCTCTACATTCTATCCAAATTACTCTCACGAAATTCAACAGCATGTATACAACTGTAGTAGATTACAAAATATAGCCATGGCTTCTTACGGTCCCATGTGCCAAGACCCTTTGCAAGGTGTCTTTGTTGACCCTCTCTTTATAAATGTCCAAATCTCTCAGACCTGGGCCAGTCTTGTAAATGGCTTGCTCAAAAGACTGTAGCTAAAATGACATTATGTGCCTTTCAAAGCTGTGTCTAAAGAGGCCTTGCTGTGTCTGCTTCCGTAGCCGTGGCACGCTGCCCAGAGACCATGAAGGGAAGGAAGCCAACCCAGTGTCCTGCAGGATCAGAGACCCCATGGAGGAGAACGGAGGTGCCCCAGCCAACAGCCGCTGCTGCTGCCAAACAAGCATGTGAAGCTCTCCCAGTCTTCCAGGCTAGCTGCTGTCCTGAAGGAACGCAGCCGTATGAGTGAGCTCAAGCAAAACCAGTGGAATTCTCCAGAAAACCCACTGAATTGTCAGAAATAATATACTGTTTGTCCTTTAAACCATTTATTATGCAATAATGGGTCACAGAAATTCCAGCTGTCTGCAGGATGTCTCCACTTGCATTTCTCAGAGTACATCAGACTTTACAAGTCCACAATTATATGCATCTCCAGCCCCTTCCGGAATCCACACCCATCCTTGATTCGCCATGCCCAGCCAGGTGAGATACTCTTAGCAAATGCTTCTCCATCTAGCACGGGGTATTACACACACTCGGACCTTCCCCTAGCTCTCAGGAATGCACTGTATTTATGCTTTACACCATGTATCCTCAACTCCTACAATAGTATCTGGCACATAGTAGGTGCTTAATGAGTATTTGTTAAATGCCAAGTGTATGAATCATGCATCTAGAGATCTCAGCTAACTATAGTAACACAAAAACACAAAAATAATCGAGGTGGCGGAGGGTTGGGAGGGGTTGCAAGGCAAGAACCACCCAAGCACAACTCAGGAATTTACTTAAAGCCTGGTGTTTCTCATTTAATACACATTTACAATAAATCTAGTAAACATATCACGCAGATTGCAGTAGCGATGATCTGGTTGCCGGGCAAGAAAGCCTACATCAATTTTTTTTTTAAAAATCACTCATGGTAGACAAACTGAGAGGTAACAAAAATGACAACTCAGAACGGAGATGAATGAACTTAACTACAAAGAACAGACAGAATAGTCAGAATAAGTATAGGAATCTGAGCTATTTAGCGTTTCTTCTCAAAGTCCTCACCTACGCCACCTTAAAGGTCTCAACAGCCAGTAGAATGTCAGTGCCAGGAAGGTAGGAATTGACTCCTTTGGTCACTACTACAATGCCAGTTCCTAGCTCACCATCAGGGCTCAGTAAATGTTTGTTGATTGAATAAACAACCTCCACGGCATCACCATGGAAAGCACAGAACGGACTGATGTCTAAAGTGATAATGGACCTACATTATCAAAAAAAATGTTAAAGAATGTTCATTCTACCAAGTTGAAGAATACGGGGAGAGAGGTAACATTTTGGAAAAAATTCTACCATAATTGTTTTCCAAGTCTGGACACATAATGGGTAAACATCATTCATCTGAAAAATGAATGAATGTGGACTGCCAGATAAGTGAGTTAGAACGTGTCTTTAATTTTCCTCGCATCTTGAGAGGTGGAATTATCTCTTGTGTTTCTCTAAATTTTCCACTCTGCCTAGCACACCAGGTGGAAATAATGAAATTGTAATGAATATTTTAAACCTTTTATTATGGAAAATTTCAAACATAAATTAAAGCAGAGAATAATTCAATGGACCTCCATGTGACAATCACTCTGCTTCAATGATCATCCATCCCTGGTCAATGTTGTCTCATGAAAACCACACCTGCTCACCCTCTTCCAAATCTATATGAATACCTTGGAATGAATAATTGGTTTAAGATCCAGTTAATAACTATCACCTATAATCCAGTAAGTGGAATTTCTATACTTATTTGTATTTCATGAACACTAATTAATAGCATCTTTTCATTACTGGTGATTTTATCTAAGTATATGAAGAATAACCCACTTATAATGGCTTCTTAATTTAATTCATCCACAGAAGACCAAATGTCACACTAGAATAAATTATTCATTTTGTTAAATCAATTTTATATTTGTTGCTCTTATTAAGTCATTTTTCTTCCTGAGCATCTGAGAAATTACATTTTTCAAAGATGACTATGGCAAGCCACATTTTTAAAAAGTCGCTTACGGCTCACCTTTTTCACCTGTACCAGATTTTTCAAAATGCCACATCTTTATACTTTCTGTGCCTTTTAGTCAAAGTATATATCCCAACTGGAGTTTATTCTAATTTTCAGAATACAAAACATCGCTGTATTGCTAAGGTTTAGATATCATATTAGTTCAATGTTTAGAAGACCTGAAACCCATTTTAAAGTAGATATAACATCCATCAATGTCTTGAAATATATCTGTATAATAAGGAAAATGTATCTTGTCTCAAATAGATTTTAGGACCTAAAAATTTGATTCAAATTATTGAATGTAAACTCAATTTGATTGAAATTATGCAGTAGTCTGCCCTTATCTGCAGAGGATACATTCCAAGACCCCCAGTGGATGCCTGAAAATCTGTACAGTAATTCTCCTTTATTGGCAGATAGTATCCACAGATAGCACCCAACCCTGTATATACTTTATATTCTCCTATACATACATGCCTGTGATAAAGCTTGATTTATAAATGAGGCAAAATAAAGAGATTAACAAAGACAACTAATAATAAAATAGAATTAGAACAATGTACTATAATAAAAGTTAGGTGAATGTGATCCCCCCTCACCCCCTCCTTTTCCCTCTCTTTTCCTATCCCCCTTTCCTTCTCTCCCTCTCACAAATCCCTCTCTTCATTTCTCTCTCCCCCCATAGTTGATATTCTGAACAAAGAATGATTCACACCCTGGAAGCAAGATTTTTTCAGGCTACTCGGAATGGTATGCGATTTATAACCTCAATCGTTTCTTTCTGCAATTTTCCATTTAATATTTTCGGACCATGCCTGACCGTGGGTAAGTGAGACCGTGGATAAATGAAACTACAGAAAGTGAAACCACCAATAAGGGGGAATTACTGTACAGATTTTTAACATTACATTTGGCTCTGTATTTACACAACTATCTTTTGAGAAGAAAATTTGAGGAAATGAATATAATTCTTACACAACTTTTTTCTTGGTTTGAATATCAGTGACTTCCCTAAAGCACCTGCTTTGTCATCATATAGAAAGGGTGGAATCAACGGAGCAGGAAGTGTTCTGCCCATGGCTGTGTGGGAGGAATTACATCCACTAACAAACTGATGTCCCTAGTAACTCTACAGCTGTGGATCTCAAACTCTGCTTCACACTGGAGCAGTTCTAAAAACTTCTGATGCCCAGGTCACAAGCTGGACCAATGAGTCTGGCTCTCTGGAGATGGGACCATCGTGTGCTAAAGCCAACTTGGCTCCTAGCAGTTCCCAAGAGCCAATAATGCACATGTCTGCCCAATTCCATGTTCTGCGACGTTAACGTTAGTAGCTTGAAACTAGCAAAGCTGGGAGTATTTACACCACAAAAATGGGCAGACACTATAAATCAGGGCTCTTTATCTTCCCAGGAGACAACTATTAAACACTTGCAAGCACAAACCAGTACATCACTGGAGTGGGGGCAGGGACACAAGCATCAGTATTTTTCCCCCTCTTTAATTATCCCCCCTCCACTTCCACCCGACCTATAAATGTGACCGTTTTCCCCTTAAGAACTGGATCTCTGAAAGCGGGGCATCCCCTCACACATGCGCACAGTGTGCATCATGGGTCTGGCACACCTGGGGCCAGGTGCTCCCGGGGCCTGACACCCCTGGCATACCCGGGGGGCCTGGCGCACATGGGGTATGGTCCGTGGCTCCACCTGGGGTGCAAACCCAGGACCTTCTGCGTGCAAAGCAGACATGATAACCATTACACTATGGAGTCAACCCGCAAACATCAGTATTTTTTAAAGTTCCTGTTTGGTTTCAATGTGTAGCCAAGTTTGAGAACCAGCGGTCTAGACACACTGTCTTTAAACTTGAGGGCTCACCAGAATCACCTGGAGGATGTGTGAAAATACTGAGTTCTTGACTCAGTGGATCTGGGGTGAAGCTCCAGAAGTTGCATTTCTAACACGTGAGGCTGATGAGATGGGTCCAGCGACCACATTTAGAGAATCACCCGGTCCAGAGCATTTAGCATCAATGAACAAGTACATTGCTTAATCCTAGAAACTGACAAGGGACAAAAATAAACCTATCACTGCTCACGACAAGAGCTAGGGAACAAGCCCTAAATACTAGAAATCTCTATCTGAGCCTCTCCTGTCCTGTCCATTCCTTACCACTTGCCATCCATTCCCTGGCTGTATTCATTCATTCATTCATTCCTACCACCAATTCCTATTGGGTCTCTGTTATATGCCGGGTATGATACAAGGTTAGGGAAAAAAAGCTCAAAGGGAACAAGACCCAGTCTACAAGCTTATATCCTGGTTGGAAAGACAAGCAACTAGACATTCAATCAAAGGAAGGTCTGCTAATTGTGCTATCATAAAGGATACACAGCTTGCTTTAAGAGCTCAAAATGAGATAGGGATCAAGGAGTCTGCCCAGAGGCACTACCAGCTGACTTATGTTTTTACAAGATGAGTAAGTCAGATTAAGTGGACCACAGGAAGGAAGGAGATAAACCATTCCAGGCAAAGCCAATTGCTGGTTTCAGTGCCAAACGGCATCTTATAAACAACATATTGATGCCAGTGCGTCTCAAAATCAGCAGGGCATCAGATCCACTCGGGGAACTTGGTAAAAATACAAAGGCTCAGACCCGCCTTTGTATCTAGAGGCCTCTGTGTCCTTACTGACTCTTGGGTAATTCTGATACACACAACCAAGGTTGTGACCAGATGGGATGGGACAGAGTAGTAGCAAGGGACCCCGATGGAAGGAGGAGCTGGATTTGAGAGGAAGCCAGGGCCGGCCAGCAGTGTGATTTGAAATCATGGTTTAAAAAATAGTGAGGGTTTATTTTTCTCTTCTGCTAGGCCATCTGGCCATGCACTGGCCCTGAGGATGACCAAAGAGCCGTGACTTCTCAAGCAGGGGTGAGCAAACTGCAGTCTGCCGGTCCCATGTGGCCCGTCACCCACTCTGTACTGTACACAAGCTAAGAATGGCTCTTACACTTTTAAATGGTTGAAAAAAATTAATGAATCCTATTTTTGACACAGGAAAGTTCCATGAAAACCAAATTTTAGTGTCCATAAAAATGTTTGATTGGAACACAGCCGAATGTATTGGTTTTCGAGTTGTCTGTGTCTGCTTTCACGTGACACCAATGGCAGAGGTGAGTAGCTGCGGCAGAGACTATGAGGCTAGCAAAGTTGGCCCTTACGGAAATGTTTACTGATCTCCATGCTGAAGGCTAAGCCTCTCAGGGTTTAGAGCTGAAGAAGATTCTACAAGGTGAGGGAGAGGGAGTGAGTGACTCAGCCTCAAGAAGAGTTACAGTCCCCCAACTGGGCCCAGCCGACTGGTGGCTTCCATGTACAGTGAAGCCCTAGCAACCCAGAGAGCTGGTCTCAACTCCAGCCTAGTCCGCAGACATAGCAGGTGTCTTCTGGAACCATATGAGCAATGGCTTAGAGAAAGAGTACCAAGATCATTGGCCTTGGGAGCTGTAGGGTAAGTATGGAGGCCAAGTTTATCAGGAAGGAGATCACCCACCTTCCAACGCCATCTTTGGCCTTGAGCATCGCGGCACCGCTTATGATGAAATGAAGACCAGAGGCCCCACTTAAATGGTCCTGGCCTGCCTAATCCCTCAGTGAGCCTGACTGAATGAGCAGGGACCCTGTCCCCTGCACACCCTCTCTGCCTGTGAGGCAGCTGGTAGATAAGGTCGCTTAAATTTGCGGAAACGAGAGAAATGTGGCATTGCCCGATGCTCTTTCCTTTCCAAACATTCTGCTCAGACTTCGATGACCTTACCTTCTATCGGCTCTCCTTGAATTTGAATATTAAAGTCATTTTTCTTTCTGGCCTCAGTGACATACAGCCACAGGGAAAAGCTGGAGATCCCCGGAGCAAGATGGATACGCACACCTGTGGCCTCGTCCCCAGCCCCGCACCCCGCTGTGGTTGGCTGCAAGGAGGCTATGCCTCGCTCCAAATATATCTGCTGGAGAAGATCCCAGATTTAATTTACTACTCCGCTCTGGGTGCAGGATCTGTTAATATCTTCCAATTACCTGCCTCATACAACCATAGCTATTTTAAGCAGAAGGCACTAAGGCTTCCTCATCAAAGAAAACCTTCTCATTTCCAGAAACTTCTGTTCAAAGAAAAAAGTCATGGAGACCTTGAGCTTGGACTGGGCCCAAAGTTTGAATTGTATCTCTTTGCAACCAAAAGCTACGGCAGTTTGGGGTTCTTCTGGGTACAAAGTAAATATATGCATTGGATAGACCATGACTTTATTTGCCAAAAGATGCTTGAATAGACCCTTTAGTTATGCAAATATAAAGTGGACACTACAATTAGTAAAGGAGGTTGGAAATGCTGAAAATGCAACAGTGGCCAATGAGGAAGTGGTTGTGTAGGCGGAGTCGCCTCCCTGCAGATGTCTGCCTCAAAGAAAGGGTTATGATCTGTGATGGATTTGGCTGCCCTTTGTCTGTAGCTTCTAGATGCAATGTCCGGAGGCCACCTGTACTCCCCGGCCCAAGGTCCTTTCAGAACTAACCATGGTGGGTCTCTCTCTCCTTCAGATCTGACTTCTCTTTCCAACTCCTCCTTGTTCTTCCATTCTTGTTCTCCTTCCTCCTTGCTCTTGGTTCTCAAAGTGTGGTCCTTGGAACAGCAGCTTGAGAATTTCCTGGGAACTCGTTTGAGATGAATTCTCAGGCCCCACTCCAGACCTACCGAGTCAGAAACCCTGGTAGTGAGCCTAGCAGTCTCCACTGTAACGAGTTTTCCGGCGAGACTCTGATGGACATGAAGGGGAAAAGAGTGTTGAAACAGTTTCCAAAGACACAGCAGGAGTGACAGGACTTGGGGGAAGGCCTTGAGATCAGAGCGGCACTTCACCCTAGAGAGAAGACCTCAAGAAATAAACTGGAGCCTGCTGGTCCAGTGCCAACCTAGACTATTCTGTAGACATCCTGTGCGCTGGGGAGGATGTGACTAACCCCAGGCATTAACCACGTACCCGAATCAGGCAATGAAGACCCAATATGGTGGCTCTCGCTCCATGATAGGGCACAGCCAGCGGGTGTCTGTGTTAGGGTGACAGCGGGTAACTGGCAATCTGGAACTGTGGTATGACCAGGGTCCAAGCAGAGAGGCCACTTCTGGGGGCAGCCTCTTAAGCTCTGAGAATGGCACTGGATGGCAGCCATGTTGGGTCCACTACTATCAGTTCCTTCTTTTATTCCAACATCTCTGGAAGCTGTTGATACTACCTTCTGTGTTCCCACAAGTCAGTGAACCCAAGAAGTCTCTGGATTCCCTATAAGTCATGTTGATTGAGTAGTGTGAGGTCCCATGCTCATCAGGTTGCTTGGAACAGCTCACCCAGGTTTTGGCTTCCAAGCCTACGATGCCTCTTTCTTGGTTTAGCTGGGCTCTGAACAAACCGAATCTGTAACCACTGCAGTCCTGCCACCCTGCCCATTATCTTCAGAATCTTGCCAAGTTGTAAGGTAGCCCTTCAACTGGAACAAGTGAGAAGCACACACACCAAGCTCTAAAGTGCAAACGATTTCTTCTCTGCTGTGTTTTCGGTGTGGGAAATGGCCCTGGCTCTTTAAAAGGTTTCCAGGATCCCACAGAAGCAAAGTATAGGGAAATCAAAAGCTTTATTTTTCATTTTCAAAGCTGCTTATATAACCACATCTGGCATGGGGAAAAAAAGAAATACACGGAGCCCAAACTGGGACGGACAATCAGAAGTAGAAAGGCCGTAATCTCGGTCCCTAATGGACACATTTCAAAGTTGGCTGCTCTTGTTAGCTCTGCCCCACCCCCCATCCACCCAACCTGGTGGCTGGAATCATGAGCCTTTTCAGCTTGGAGGGTCTCATCCACAAGGAGAGTTCTGGAAATGAGCAGCTCTCCCTCCAGCATATCTGGTGTTACATAGTATGATGACCAACTGCCAGAGACATGAAAAAGGGGTTTGTTGACCCCAAATGTCGGGGGGACTCCCTGGAACTGAGAACAGCTTTCTGAAACAGATCCTCAGATCTGCCGGACAGCCATGCGCTGTGGGCTTCTCTGAAGTGCTGCACCAGCAGCTAGAAATGTGAGAATGAGTGGCAACACCTGCTCATTAGGCGCAGCTCTTTTGAGGCACAGCAGCGAATGGAAAGCCACTCAGAGAATGATCTCATCCTGGTAACCCAACAAGGGCGCCCAGATTGTCACAGGGCAGTGAGATTATGCACAGGAAAGAGGAGAGGGATTCATTAAATCAGAAAGTGCACATGCTGTCCTGTGCAAGGGCTTGGTTTAGGCTCCAGGGTCCAGCTGGTTCAGCCCAGGGAGTTCCGCTTCCCTGCTCTGAGCTTCCCTCGTCTGCTTGGAGCATCACAGCCATCGGTCAGAATTACTGCAGCCCATGAAAGACTAAGGCAGCTGAAAATCTAGACACTCATGAAGGACATTTCTGGGCGGTTGCACTTTGAGACATAGTAAGAGGTCTATTTAGCTTGATAAAAGAAAGCAAAGAATAGATAGAACATTTCAAGTATACATGCAGTGCCAGTCTTTCAAAAGACACGCAGAAACATGTGACTGCGTTCTTCTGCCTTCCTGGCCCACAATTAACCAAAAACCAAACCACGCCCCACCTGCCGGGAAACAAACAAGCTAAGGCCTTTCAGGAATTCTAAGCAGCACGGGCCTAGCACATTCTACAGTCTCCAGGTTCATCTTACAGTGAATGGCATCTCTGAGTCCCTGGCTTCTGGAGTCATGGCTGGATAAATACCATTCCTCCCAGCTTCAGGCAAGAAACTGAAGTCCATTTGAGGAAGAAAAAGGAGACTGAGCTGTCGCTGGGAAAATTCATTTCTGTTGAAAACTTCCGGGAAAAATCAAAGAAGTGTCTGCATCAAAGCATGCAGATGGGCATCAGCAGCTTTGAAGAAAATCGTAGAGGACGTTCTGGAATACTCAATCAAGAAATGCTGCATCGCCGATGTTTTCCATGGCACCGAAAAAATATTTTGTGCAAAATCATGAACCAAACTTACTGTAAGCATTGGTGTCATTCGTAAGGATCAAGAGTTTGAGGACTGCCTTAACTGTTGGCTTATATTTCACTTTTTATATGCACGAAAGTATTATATGATTAAAATGTATGCCTATGTCTAAAAGTTAGCTCAAAAAATATAAAATTAATATATATAGGTTTGCCAAGCTTTTCCTGTAAAGGACCACAGAGTAAATAGTTTCAATTTTGTAGGTCATACACTCTCTTTTGCAACTACTCAACTTGGCCAGTGTAGCAGAAAAGCAGCCTCAGACCATATGTAAATGAATGGTTGTGGCTATGTGTCAATAAAACTTTATTTATAAAAACAGGTAGTGGGCCACATTTGGCCTACACAACAATTTAGCAAAGTGATAAAACATCATGTCTGAATTTTCTAGTGAGAAACACAAAAAGAAGTCTAGCAATTGATGAACTCATAGATTTCTTGAAATTTTATGTATATGCCAATGACAACTATCACTCAGTTGAGGAAAAAAAAATCAATATCTTTTGTTCCCATCATCTCATGCTTTCTTATTTAGGGGGATTGTACATTTGAGGTGTTTCCCCTTTCTTTTAGATTTCCTAATCATTACTTATCAAGCAATTTTCTCCTTACATATGTGTATTGCTAGCCTCTTCATTACTCTCCCTTCTAACATTTTCAGCTAGCTGCATTAGAAAGCTACCTCCACGTGAGTCAAAATGTGAGATTCGAGAATAATACATTTAATAGTTGTATTAGCGATGTCCTCTGCCAAAGAAGATGAAAGAAAGACTTTGAAGTCCAATAAGGTAATAAAGAAACCATATCTATGCCTTCTACAATTGTCAAAAGGGTACAAAGTAACATTAAGAAAGTTGCATTTCCTTATTCTCTAATAAAATCTATTTTACCTGCTTCAACATGAGAACTTAAAAAGCTTTTGAAATGTTCTTCTCTTATTGTTTGGCTTCGATGGCATCGCAACCAGGTTTTGTGCCATTCATTTAAGTCACATGTATATGGCATTCTGATCATGCCGCAGCTTAGAGAGAATTCTGTTTCAGTTTAGTGTTGAATCTCTGTGAGTAGAAGAGGCTATTTGCCCTAACCAAACAATCCCCAACTATCAGCAGTTTAACAGTCAAAATGAGTTTCTGCTATCCCTGACTAGTGAAATCATACAGGGGTGTTGGGCTGGGGGGTCCTTAAACAGTTGTTCAGGGTCCCAGCCATTTTCCATCTGTGGATCCCACCGCCTCTAACTGTTTAGACCAGGATTTCTCAATACTGGCAGGGCTGACATTTTGGGCCAGATCATTCTCTGTTGTAGGGTGCTGTCCAAGACATTATAGGATATTTAGCAGCATCCCTGGCCTCTGTCCACTAGATACTATAGAAGCATACATACCCACGACCCATTGTAGCAAACAAAAATGACATCTGTAGATATTGCCAAACGCATGCTGAAGACACAACAGTCCCCCTCTCCACGCTGAGAACCACTGACTCACTCAAAATCATTATCGTCACTCATCGGAGGTCATGTGTTCTATTTTTTTCCCCAGGAAACTCATTTGTTTACATTAAAAGTTTTTAAATACTGAAGTTCCTTTTTGTTGATCTAGTACATGTGGCACATGATCCCAATAGCTGTTGGAAACAAGACGCTTCAGCTGAAAAGTCCACTATATCATCTTCCCATAAAAAGCAGGTGGCCGGTCCCCCTGCCTTGAAATATTTCACATGCATTTCAGAAGGATTCCATTAGCCAAAGGAACAACTTCCATCCATGAATCGAGTAACTTTTTAAAAGCCTGAGTAAAATGAGTTCCCTTGGGACTTTTCCCAGCCCTCAGTAAGTACCACTTGGTATTCATTCCCTCCCCATTTAAGAATCTTCCATCCTAACAGCTTCTTTCCAATAGAAGGCAATAGTCTATGCACGAAGCCATGCCTGCGAGTGAGACAAATCCCATTAGACTGCTTGTAAAAAATGGCTCTTATATAAGGCAAACGTTGGGACCACTGATAATTACTTATATAATTATCCTAATTCCCTTGAAACTACTACCTCTCATTCTTGCTGATGGAAAGCTGCTGAAAAGTAATCAAAGGCAGGCCTGTGTCTGTTCTGTGTATCCATCAGTATGTAGTGGTTGCTTAGGAAACAATAGTATCATAATTACAACTGATAATGTTTATCCTACAACCGGCACGTGGTGGAGCCCATGAAGTCATTTATCGGAAAGTGCTATCTTAGAGGCAAAAGGAACAGTGCGCTGTCCAGTATAAACACTGCCAGACACCGCACTACAACCCTAAAGTCTCAGGGGACTTAGAATGAGCGCCACCATCAAAACCAGTCTTGGAAACCAGGAGGTCTCAAGAAACATTTTTTATTTCAGAAAGGTCACCGGAACCAATAAATCCAATCGTGAAAAATTACAAAATCAAGAATGATCCAATAGTAATGGACATAAAGGCAAAAATCATAATAGTAATAATGTTAGGCTCGAAGAGATGAAAACACAGGGAGAAACAGCACCCCAGAGAAAGAGAAGGAATCACTGGAACAGCTGATCTTGCTCAAAGTCCTGGGGAAATCTCTCTAATAAACATCATTAGATCCTGGATATCTCTCTTGTGGGCCGCCCACACATGGGGAAGGATAGAGTCCCTAATTGGAACCTAATGGCTCCATTTATCATTTGGAAACCATCTCCTAACAAGCATCTATTTCATGTTCACCTCTGCACAAAAAAATGTGCCCTCTGTCCCCTCCTTCCTCCATGTTTCATGATGCGACCTAAGAAGGAGGCATCAAAAGATGTCACTTTAAGATGAAAGAAACTTCTTACACAATGAGTCTGGACAATTTGAGTCATGGAAACATTTACTGAAGTGAAGACTGTAAATGGATAAAATCTATGGCTCATCATAACATCTGAAATTGGAAAAGAAACCTATCAAATTGCACCATTTTATAACATAAGCAGAGTGTGTGTTGAGTCAAGAAGGAATCTTCCTGACCCGAAAATGCCATGCTCACCACAGGGAAGGGGACACGCTAGGGGCTGAAGTGAAGGTGTCTTCCCAGGTTCGCCTGGAACTGAACCCCAGATGCTGCTGTCAGGTTATCTGTGGTGGGCAGTGAATGCCAACGCATATGTTATTACCACTGCGACTCACTGCTACACAGACTAACCAACATTTCCTGACACGTGTGGTCCTCAGCCTCAAGGGTAAATGACATTAAAAATGATAAACAGGAAGCAAATCATTAAAAAAAAAAAAAGCATCTGCCTTCAGGATAGTCTAGATTGAATTTACTTTACCATGGCATTCCGAGCGGGTCAGCTGGTCTACCAATATGCCTCACACAACCACATCAGCTCCAAGGAGAAGGCGCTGCAGTCATTTCAAAGCCTCTGTTCCTACAGCCTCTTTATCTTATTCTTAGAAACCACTGGCAACTTTCTTGGGCTTGATATGGTGTTCCCCAAAATGGATCACACAACTCCACCGAATAAATTTGGAGTCCTACACTGCTTCCAACCGGATAACCATTGTTCAATACGAGAAACAAGCCCCCAGCCTAGAGTTCATTATACATACCACTGACGATTCATAATCAGACCCTCCAACAATTAATCCAGGAGGAAAATAACTAGTTTTACCCGCAAATTCAGATTGCTTCCACCATGCAGACTTTTTTATATTCTCTGACATCTCGTGACAGCTACTGTTCTTATAAGTAGACTGCATTCATTTAATTCTCTAACGAAATGTACAAAGGCAGTATAGGTTCAAAAGAAAGATGGGACAAGCTGATGGGATGGGTGTCTAGAAGGTAGGTTACTCGAAATTTTAGGAATGCCTCATTGCTCTATTTCCTCTGGTAATGAAGATAGAAATCACTTCTTTCAAGTAGAGAGAAGAAAGCACTGTCAATTATACCCACTTAGTATGAAGTGAGACCATTCGTATTTGATTCTATAGCTCTGGAAAGATATAAAGTACAACAAAGAATATAAATATTCTCCTTGCTGTAAGATAGTTTTATTGGTTAAAAAGGCAGCTTCACGTGAACCTACGAAACAAAGGATGCCAGCACAGAAAAGTGGCATTAATTTCTGCAGTATACATAGTGGCTACAAGACTCTGGAATGATGGTCAGATCCTGAGTCTGCTTCTTCGTTGGAGAGTTAGCTATTTATCCTCTCTGACCCTCAGTGTCCTCCTCTGCAAAATGAGAATAACAAGAAGACCCACCTCACTATGTTGTTGTGCAGCTGCTGTTTATTATCAAAGTGACTGCGACACAGTAAGCCTCAATGCATCTGAGATAGTTACAGTAGGAGAAGCAGAAGTGGTGACAGCAGTAGCACTAGGAGGAGGAGGAGGAGGAGGAGGAGGAGGAGGAGGAGGAGGAGGCGGCGGCGGCGGCGGTGGCGGTTAGAACTAACATTGACTATTATGTTTTGGAAGAGGTAAATAATTACTAATATAAATAGTAAAAAGTATGTTAGTAATAGTAAAATTGCAGAACTAAGTAACAACGTTAATACTATTAGTAATAGTATTAGCAATACTCGTATTAATATTAACATTAATATATCACATAACATCATTTGATGATTAGCCATACAAAGGGCACCACTATTATTAGTATTCATTATTATGCTAATATTCTAGACCCTAAAAGCCACTGCACGGTCAATAAAAACAATACAATCTAAAACTGACCCATTTTGGACTAGAAATTATCATTTATTTTGGACACGGGGGTATTCTAAAGAGTGCAATACCTTCCTGCCTTCCTTTCAAAGAAGATAATTGTATGTTGAAGCAGTATTAATAAAAAGAGAGCAATCTTCACGCAGATAAAAGAGAATGAAAGCCACAGAGGAACCATTAAAGTTCAGGTTATTTGAGTTGTGCTGATTAGCAATGGGGAGAAATCATTACTTTGAAAATACAGAACCACCCAAAACAGAAAGAAATGAGCATACTCTTCTAGCAAAAATAGCTTCCAAACGATAGGCAACTCTTGATAGAAGCAACCTCTGCGCTTTGAGAATGATGGCTGTCAAACATTCTGCAAAAGATAACCACAGATAAGAAGATACATTCTAATCAGAACTTCATTGCAATGAATAAAGATCAGTTCGTGGCTACTTGTCACTCTCTGCACCATCCTGGGTAGGTCAGTTCTGCCATGGCATTTGTTGTGTCCATGGGAATTTGTTTCTGCGTGGTTGATAATTAGGAAATGATATAAGTGCAATGCAAATGTATTGTTTGCTCCTGCAATTCTCATCCAGAAGAATCACTATGAATCAAAAGACTGCATCCAGCTGCACAGGAATACACAAAATGTACTCAGACACAGGCAGACAGACATGCACACACACACACACCCCTCAACATCTACAGCCCCCTCAGTTCACAGCATGCATTAGAAGACACCCTTCTCCAACCCCTGCCTTTACAACGGGCGCCTCTGGTTTCAGATCACCCACCTCCACCCCTTTGCAGTGACATACAAGCTGCAACCCTGCCCACGCCTCTTCCACAAGCCAACTTCAGGCTTTCAAGGGAAGGTGACATGTGTAGTATAGCATATATTATTTTTTTTAACCTCTTCACTTGTATAAAATTGTGCGATCATTTTTATTGGGTTATCTTTGTTCTTACTGGGTCATTGACAACCTTTTTTATATTTTAAGTACAGTGCCTTTCACCCATTTCCCCTACAAACCTGGTGCTTTTTATAACCCAACTTTGAAATCCAGCCACAATTTCAGGAACACATATGTTGCATTATAGCAGAACTGACTGTATCTATCTTCTAAATCTTCCCCAGCAGAAGAGAGAGGTGTCACTGCCAAATTTCTCTAAAGGAATACAGAGCGCGGAGACAGACTGAGGTGGTCTGGTGCAACTGTCAAGAGAAACCGTCAAGAATCCCTGAGCCCAAGAATCTTTCATCCCTCAGAGGGGGACAGAGGACGGAAAAGGCAGCGAGCTCTCTCGTGAATGGTAATCACAGTCAGAAAGCTCTCTGTGGCAGGGATTGGCCAGCTGGTCACCAGACCAGTTTCTCTAATTCTACGATCCCCTGTGTCTCATGCCTCGGAATGAGTTCTCATTACTGGATGACAGCAGACGGGAGACTTGTGTGTGCCTTGTCATCAGCTCTGTCCTTTCAAAATTGGCCTGGTTTATGCACACAAGCATGACGTCTTGGATGCTGAATGCTGATGGTGACAGATCCCCAAGATGGAAGGAATGTAGGTCCCTATATCATCACTTGGAGAACTTGCAAGAGCAAGATGTTAAGGATTTTGGTTTTGGAGACATTACACGTTTTGGAGTTGTTTTGTTACAGCAGCTTTACCTTAACTGATTCGATCCAGATGGGCGGGCCAACAGAGCCTGCCTGAGCACCTGTGTCCTGTTCCGGCATTAACATTCAAAGGTCAATGCAGGAGCACTTTCCAGAGTGTTCGAGAAATCTGTGGATTTTCTATGGAATAGCTTCCCTGATAATTATAGGGGTTAGAAAATGGTGAAAAAGACAGTCTCTCCTTTCAAGAAATTTATAGTCTAGCAAAGAGAGAGAGAAATAGGAGTGACTACAAATGACAGTTATGGAGCCAGCAGTTCCACTCTTAGGAATATGAACGACAGAAATACATACATATGGTCATCAAAAGAAGGTACAAGAATGCTCAGGACATCTGCATTCAATGCAAAAACTAAAACTGTTCAAACAGCCATTAACATGGAGAAATAAATTGGAGATCTTCATATAATGGAATACTATACAGCAGTGAGAATAAATGAACTACAACCACACATAAACAGATGAGTCTCATACATATTATTTAGTGAAAGAAGCCAGACACATCCATATGTTCCATTTCTATTACATTCAAGGACAGGCCAAACTAACTGACAGTGACAGAAGTCGGGACCAGTGTTAACTTTGGGAAGAATTTCAAAAAGTATCAGAGGAGCACAAGCTATATTCTAAGTCTTGACCTGGGTGGTTGTTCATGGATATATTCAGTTTGTGGAAATTCACTGAGTCGACCACTTATAATTGAATTGCATATGACTACTATGCTTCAATAAAGTTTGTTAAAAAAATAACAAGGGTTACTGACGTTAAGATAGAGGTTTGAAGAGGGTACATTAGAGACTCAAAGGTTCAAGGTGTCCACAGCATCAGCTGCAGTCATTTAGAGAAGGGAGCATTGGGAACCTCCACCTACTTCCTCATCTTGCAGCCCAGTCCAATAACCTTGGGATCAGCAGTCTTCAGGAGTCACATCTATGCAGAAACTCAAAAAAGACTCCAAGCAGAATTACAGGAAAATGGATTTCTCTGCCAATGATAACATCAATTTTTTTCAATCAATCTGTTGTTCACCCTCCCTCTCATTTTCCTTCCTAATCTCTGATCTCTCTACACACACGAGCGTGTGCACACAGATACACATACAGTAGGTTTATCTTCTGCAAGTGTGCATGCAGTCACATCTCTTGACTCACTGATATAGCGATGGCTGTAAGGTTCAAAAGGCTCAGGCCACCCCAGAGGCCAGAGCAGTCTTTGCTGATCTGCTCCTGTCGCGGAGTCAACACAAGGCCACCTGCGGAGCCCACCTTTTCTGTACTGGTTGGTACATATTAAAACCTTTCAAGACAGGAACCATCTTAGACTAGACACAAAATCTGGGCTGGTCTAGGTAAACCCAGCCAAGTTCATTAGCATCTGGCATGGCTGGATGCTACCACGGTCTTTCCTGTGAGACTCTCACTAGATGCTGACTCAGGCTCTCGGCCAGAGGTCCCTGGGACTGGCACCTATGGCTTCAGGGAGCTCTGGACTTACACTCTTAAAGGCTGTCACCATAGAGGAACAAAGCTGTTCTTTATTGACTCAAGTTTCTTTTAAAAAAACCTCTGGGCAAGAGCTCTCATCAGCAATGTCTGGGTGAGAGGGACAATGATGAGCAGCCACTCAGGTATGCTGTGCTTGGCACACGGAAGGAGAAGGTCCCAAAGGAGAAGCCATCTAGCAATAAGAGGAAGGAGTTACCAAGACAAGAAAAAAGTCACACATCCAACAACTCCAGTGTTTTTCAAACATGGGCTGGAATTCATTGGGTGAGGATGGGGGGTCGTGAAACTACTTCAATGGGCTACATTCGGCAGAATCAAAAATTTTTAAAGGATACAGTGAGCAGAATCAGACTGTATTCAACTCAGTATTATCTTGTGAAACTTCCGTTTTAATTATGTATATGTGTGTGCGCACGATGTATGCATATACTGGGTAACAATGGAAAATAGATTTCTTACTGTGGGTTTTGGTTTTAAAAAGGCAGAGTGACTACAATACTCTAGGCAACCATCAAACATCAGATCTGTTCAATATGTAAGATCTATACCTACCCATTCATGGGAATACTTACTAATATTTCATACCTATCTCCATGCCTTTATTTAATGTGATAATGGCTATAGATATATAAAAAGGTATAGCTGAGACATTTTTATTATGAACTATTACCTTTATTCAATCAAGGAGAAAATAGTGAGGAATAAGAAATGCACAACTGTAAATTTCTTTTCAATGACAGTCCAACAAAAGTGCCTAATAAATTAACTGGTTTTATCATTAAAAAAACCAGAAAATTAATGTTAAAGTACTTGTTTATAACTATCTTTAAAAACGTACTTTCAATCACACAATTAATACATTACGGTTGGAAATAAAGTGTTTGTTACAGAACAGCATGAAAGAAAAGACCTTTTTAGTTCCTGTAAACTCCAGTCCTGTAGGACATGAGACGCGGGCAAGGCCATCTCCCAGCTCGCATACAACCCGGGCACTGCCAGCGGTTCCCCATCAGGGCACTAGGAGATGATGAGTCAGTCCATAATTATCAGGTATCCATGTAACTGTCCTTTTCTGGAGATCAATTTAGCAAATCCGCTCTGCTTTCCAGAGCCAGTGTCCTTGGTTACCTAACCAACAGTCGTTTAGTTTCCTTTCCTCCCAGAGTCACGTGTTTGCAGAGGTATCAGATGGCCACATGCTGAGCTGGGAGTGAGAAGGAGTGGCAGGAGCTGCCGCCCTGTCCCACACTAGAAACTGACTTCTAATTAATATAAGCCAGGCTTTGTCAGTGTGGGGGTACCAGTGCTATTTTGAGGGAAAGGACTTTTCATTACACAGAACTGTTTTGCTCATGTTAAGATGCTTCCCATCCCTGGTCCCTTCCCACGAGATGCCCCTAGGACTCCTGCCCCAACATTATAAACAACTAGAACACTCCAGTGTATTGCCCAACGTCTGCCTAAATTGAGGACCACTGGTTCTCTAAACTAGGGATTGAGCAATAGAATTTTTTTTAAATAAAAAGCCAGATAGTAAATATTTGAAGCTTTGGGGGCCCTAGGACCTCTGTTGCAACTGCGTATCTCAGTGGTTATAGGGCAAAAGCAGCCATAAATCATAGGCGAATGATCAGGCACGGCCGTGTTCTAATAAAACTTTATTTACACAACTAGGTGCCGGGCTATTTTTGGTTTGCAGATCATAGTTTGCTGGCATCTGCGTCTAAATCAGCCATGGTGACTCCCCTCACCAGGTAGGTTTGTGAAAAACATGAGACGCCATGATAATTCTGGACAATGCAAGGTCAAGAGATGCTGCTATCAGAGTTCTACGCACGTTTTCCACACTCTCAAAAAGGGAGGCATGGAAAATACAGATCCGGTTCCCCTCTGCTTGTTTTCGGCCTTTTTTGTATGAAGAAATAATAGCTGGGGCTACCACAGTCCCTTTGCATCCACAATAGGTGCAGTCACATGCTGAGATGGCACGTGAAAAAGATGACAAAATCCAGAGCCTTTGAGTCCAGTAAACCAATCCTAAAATGGCCCTACCTCTGGATTTCTTCTGTGAGACAATAAATTGTCCTCCTCTCTAAGCTTTTTGTAGTTGTGTTTTCTATTACTTGCTGCTGACAGTATCCTAATGAATACACTTTCGGTTTGATCACAAAGTTAAGGGTCATATTTTTCTACCAGAATATGAGTATGGTGTCCAGATGGACACTTGTTAACTACCTACCAAGTTCCAAAGTGTTTCTTTTGCAAATAACAGCCTTGCTGCTATTCTCCGAGTGCCGTTCTAAATACAAATAGAGAAAATAATGAAGAAGAACAGCATGTTGATTGCTTTCTCAGCTTCTCTTCCCTGCTTCCTCCATGCTACTAGAAGCCCCATTCTGAGTGCTAGGCTCCCTGGGAAGGTGAGCCAGAAATGAATATTTCATTGCCCTTTGCTAGAGGTGGCCATGTGACCTATTCTGGCCAAGGAGACTCTAAGGAGGAGTTTCAGCTTCTGCAAAAGATATTCCTCCATGATTAAAAAAACAAAAAAAAGAGTCACAGAAGAAAAATGCTCACAGTGCACCAACCAATCTATTTCCTACCTCTGACTCTTGTTATATGATGTGATGCCTGGAGCTGTGGCAACTACTTTACACCCATGAGGTAACTAGCATGGAGGCGGCTGAGTAGAAAGAAGGAAAAAGCTTGAATGAATGAGGCCTCATTCAGGAGCCACTTATCTCTAGAAATATATTGTTTATGGCACTGTTTGACAACTATTCTTTTATCTGCTGTGCAAATATCCTAACTGATAAACTCAATAAGAAAGCACGCTAAGTATGCCATTGTTGACCTTAAAACATAGAAATCATTTAGGTTATACGTGAACTACTAAGTATAAGTGTCCCTAAATGAACTCCGTGTGCTGTAGCACAGTCCTGATATCCTCTTCAAAGGAATCAGACACAGTAGGACAACCTAGTGGGGCAGTTATCTCTTCTAGGGATGACACAGCCTGTTTCTTCGATCCTTTTAAGCAAGCCTACTTTTGCAGTGTGGCTTCCACACTTCCCTTCAAAGCATCCACCAAACAGCAAAGCAATCAATGGACAAAGAGGAAACAACAGTTCATCAGCCTTTTGCTTTCAATCCTTTACTACATAGCACGTGTAGGTTAGTACCTCTTCTTTATGAGAACGCAAGCGAGCACGGCAGGAGAATATAAACATTTACAGCATAATTCTTATTCGAGTTGTTTAAAATCCACTTGGGAAGAGAAAGGATTGTTCACAGTAGGAACATTTAAAGAGAATCCTCGCTAAGTGCAAAGCGATGCGATCTAACCTCCCATTTAGGCAGAATTTCAAAAAACCCAGGAAGATAAAAATATTTATATATCGAAATCTGTATCCACATATTCTTTTGTAATCTCTTCCCAACCAGAAACACTTGATTATATTTGATGACGTAGGACAGGGAGTAGCAAACTTTCTGTAGAGGGGCACAGATATTTTAGGCTTTGGGGTTATTTGGTCTCTGTGACAACCATCAAGCTCCCGTTATAACTAGGAAGCAGCCATAGACAATACATAATGGGTGTGGCCGTGTGCCAATAAAACTTTATTTGTGGACACCTAAATTTGAATGTCTATCATTTTCACGTGTCATGAAATAGTATTCTTTTGATCTGGGGGGACCATATAAAAATGGAAACCCCATTTTAAGCTTTCTACAAACACAGGCGACAGGCTGGAACTGTCCCACGTGCCACTGTTTGCCAAACCCAGACCCCTGATCTAGAAAAACTGAAATGACTTCTATGTCAGGATTAAAACTCTCAATTATGCCCAGTATACTTTTAGGCATGTATCTTCTTAGGTTTTGATGATCTTTTAAAAACATTAACACGTTTAACTATAATAGCTAGACTATGTGATGAAACACATCACTATAGTCGAGATAAATGGAAGTTTCTGGGGTTATACATGACTACATCAGAACTAAAGTGAGATAAAGTCACGGATTAACCAGTCGAGAAGGATTAGGCACTTTATTGCCTCCTACGTGTTTCATCAACTTAGTTAAATAGCACTCTATTCTTCAGCCTGTCAACATGATCTCAACCGGAAAGCCAAATTATGAACTAATGGCATCAGAATCAAATTACAGCCCTAAAGGAAACATCCATCAATACATCCCCAGAATGCGATTCTCAGAAAAACACCAAGTTGTTTGTGGATGGGAGACAATGGGAAGATAAGAGTTTCAGGAATGCTGCCAAAAATTGAATCAAATTTAAGTTTCAAAAACTTATATGTATTCTTTGTTGGGGGTGGGGAAGCAAAATAGTTTTTCTGTGTGTAGTCCTATCAGAGAAAGCCTGATCTAGATATAAAAACGGAAGGAATTTTGCTCGGGAGTCCTCGATTCTATATAAAAAGATATCATTTTTATAATGGTACGCTCATCTTCCAGTTTTATCTTAATTTGCTAATAAAAATTATCATTAAAATTTTATAGTTCTAAAATTTCTATTATGCTTTTTTGGATATATCCTTAATATATTACAGTATTCTCTTATGTTTCATTCATTTTAAATAGAGAAAACTAAGAAATTAAGAGTTATACTAAGTGAATGAGCAATTTCTATCTTCCAGGGCAGATTTTTCAACATTTTATACATTTTCGAAGATATTTACCCAATTTTCTTTTTTTTTATGTGAGTAATCTTTCTTCACCCTCTACCTCCCCTTATTCTAATAAAACTTTTATTAGTTTATTATATATTTTTCCAGTATTTCCATGTAAATACCAGCATACTTATTGTTGTGTAATTCACTATTTTTAATTAATAAATCCTGGAGGTTGTTCTAAATCACTGCAGAGCACTTCCTAGTTCTTTATTTTTTATGGCTGCATAATATTTCATGCTATTTTAATCTAACTTCTCATTGATGTGTTTCTTAAATTTTGCTTATTCTATGGTTCAATAATAGAAGAGAATCAAATGTAAAGGGGAATATTGTATGATTTTCCCATTATTGTTTTCAGGATACAAAGATTTGACTTGCTGAAGTTCCACCTGAATTTCCAGCCACCATCCCTCAAGCTTTCCCACCAAGTGCTTCAAGTCTTGTCATGAGGTTAACTTCTATGACAAATGCTACCTGTCACCTTTAATACCTTTGAGGAACTGGAATACTCACAATTTTGGCATAAAACTTGAATATCGTTTTAATGACATCTCAAACTACTCTGACTTAGGCGTTTTGAAATACTCAGTATGTGATTATTAATGTCATAAAAAAATGTCCATGAAACCAAAAGACTTCCTTGCAAAGATATTCATCACATTATTGTTCAAAACAAAACACTAGAAACGACCTCAATGTTAATAGGAAGTCATTCAAAAGACCATGGTATATGTAGTTGTTTATTTTATATTCATAAAGAATTTTTAATAATATGGGAACACAGTTTTATAAAATTTTAAGTATAAAATGGTGTATATGCATAAGCTATGTAAAATAGAACGATGAAAGTTATTATATGCAGCTGATAGAATTTTAAATATTTATATATTTTCCTTTATATTCTACACTGTCAAAAATTTTTACTATAAAGTTATCTTACTTTTACGATCAGAATAAACTTGTTAAAAAGCTCTTGGTTTTATTTTTGGACCTTTGGAGTTATTTGGGCACACTATTTCTTTCTGAAACTCAAATTTATTTAATAGTTAATATATTCCTAGGTTTCGAAACTCAAAATGAAATAAAAATCTAAAGCATGGATGGGGACATGGGGACCACCCATGCAACCAATTCCTCTCACACATAATCCCGTTATCCCTCTTTACGGAGTTAAATACTGTTCTTAATTTATTGTGTATGCTTCCAGTCATTTTTATGCAAACACAAGACATATATCCAAACTCCCCTGCTTTCGAAGCTGTTTTGTGCTTTACTATTTTCACTCAACAATAAATATATCCAGAGAACTGTCTACATCTTGGACAATGTCCTTGTTCTTCTCCCCCCACAGCTGCGCTGTATTTCATGTTAATTTTGAAGCAAAGTTCTCATAGATCCATTTCTTACGATTTGCTCATTCCCTGTGATATTTTAGAAGAGCAATATAAAAACTAATTCTAGGTCAAGTATGTGCACTTTAGCAAGAAAATATCATTCATTTAATATAGTGCATATTCCACTTTCTAGTCCTTTCTTTCCTTTTCCCAATATACTGCATACGAGATATCCTGATCGTGGCATTTTTAATCACATTGAAGTTCACAAAACACTCATTACCACGTCGTTAAGTACGTTACAAGTGTCATCTCCAGGTCTCTCCTCGCAGGAGAAAAACAGTATGTCTAACTGGAGACAGCTAGGACCTTTGGGACGAGCAGGAAGGTAAGAAAGACAAATGTGAGTCTGAGCGAATCCGGGCCCAGATGTGGGACTGGGTCCCAAGTTGCGGGGGTGGCAGCACTTCACGGTGATGCGTTAGTGGGCACAATGTGTTAGTGAACCAAGGAGGTTTACTATCAATGAGGTTTGCCCTCCAACAGCTTGTAAATGAGAAGCAGCCCCAAACGGGATTCGGTCATAATACAATATGGACTAGTCCACAATTGCCACAACAATGCTGCGTGACAAACCTCGCCACAACTCGGCGTCACCCAACCACGAGCATCTATTTTCATGCTCACAGGTTTGCAGGGCGGTGCTGTGTCATGTGAATGTAGCTTCTGGGGCCCAAGGCGAACCCAGGCGGCTCTTTAAATAGAAGCAAAACAGAAATGCACGCTCCTCCTAAGACCTTCTACGGATGTACATACAGACTCCTGCCCGTGTTCTGTTGGGCAAATCAAGTCACCAGCCCGACAGCAGGGGGCAGGCAAGGACACTCAGCCTCTATCAGGAGCAGCTGTGATTCCCAGTAGTTTTAGAAAAGGCTTGGATTCATGGAAGGTTCAAGAACCCGGAACAAAAGCGCAATCTACCACATAGCGCATTAATGTGATGATGAGGGCCAGGCACACAAAGCACAGCTGACTGAATACACGTCTAAACTAAATTTCCCAGCGGCCCTTGCAGTTAGGTGTGGCCAGGACTCCAGTGGCTGGAGGATGGGTAGAATGACCAGTTCAATTTCAGGCATGGCCCTTGGAAACCTTCCCCCGCCCATGTGTTAGCAGAACAGCTCAGCAGTGCAAACCTGAATGACAGAGAGTGGGCAGCAGTGTGCCCCCTCCCGCCACCTGGAACGACAGCTTGGGCCTCCAAGGCAGCGAGACAGAAGCCACCACACAGCGAGGGGTTCATCTACTACAGCACTCACATTATTTTAACCAATAAAAGATGGTAGCTGAGCCATGTCACCCAGGACTGGGGACGCAGAGAAGCTAAGCTACATGGAACAAGCTGAGATGACAAACCTGACATGTCAAAGCAAACAGTAATTTTCTACGGGAAAAGGGGGGCAAGGTCAAGATTGGTTCGGACAAAATGAACAGTACAGGTAAAGGCTAAGAGCTGTGACACCATTCAGGACATCTAGAAATGTCAACAGAGTTAGAGGGGGTGTGTGTCTGCGTGCGTGCACACACACGTGTCTGGGGACTTGAAAAGAAAGCTGAGTTTGGGACCCAGAAATGACAAGCGTGCACAAATGAGACACCCAAAGAAAACAGGGGCCAAGCCCTAAAGGGTAGAGATAAAGAATGTGAATTTTACCCCTCGAGCCTTAAGAAACAAGGAGACAAAAGAGAAACAGAGGATCCGATCTGCCCTTTAGAACAGCTTCTAAATGATCCTCCAAGTGGCACAGTAAGTGCTAAGAGGGAGAGCCTACAGTGGGGCTGGCCGGCTCCTGGGTGCACCCCCAAACACATCTACCTTTCCTGGCACAGAAGGCTGACACCCAGGTCGCAGCTCTAGCCCCAGATGGGAATCTGAGTACTGCTACTGGGCAGAGAGCTCAAGGAGGAACAGCAAAATGCTCCTGTCAAGGGCAGAGCAAATTTGTAGGCCTTGCAAGCTATGTGGTCTCAGTCGTAACTATAGAATTCAGCTCTGCCAAAAGCAGCCACACACAATACACAAACGAGCGTGCCTGTGAACCAATAAAACTTCACTCACAAAACCTGCTACTAGAGCTATTATAAATTAAGCAAAATTTAAAAAAATTAAACAGATCAGGTGGGCTATAGTATGTTAACCTGTGCCTTAACCCACAGAGGAGGGGACTGCCTTGAGTCACAGTTCCATTGGCCAGGTGAGGGGCTTGTGACAAAAGTAATCCCAGACTTCAGCCACCGTGAACCTGACACTACTAAGCACCCCTGGCCCAGAGTCAAGACTGGTGACTTGGGCTGTGAACTTCCTAAGAGACGAGCACCCTGGACTCCAGTTAGAGGGACCGTTGTAAAATCAGCGTGGTTGGATGTATAAGCCAACGCAGAAGAGTCTAGAATCAGCCACCTGGCTTCCTGCTCGCCACCACAGCAGTCCTTTGCCAGTTACACAGTCACGCCAGTTAAGTATATAAATACACTCCTTCCTACGCTCACTGGGCAAATTTTAACATTAATTTTATGAACTATGGTCTACTATCTGAAGCTCATCTTTGTTAGATAATTCTCATGTTGTTATTTTCAAATTAAGCAAATCTCACAGAATTTATATATGAAAAACAACCAAGGCAAAAATGAAAACCCTACAGTAAATTATAATTGTACAGAAATTGCTTTTCCTTTTCAAACTTGAGAAATACGTCTTTCATAAAAATTACAGTATTTCCCTATCATTCATAAACGCCTTCCTAAAATAAAAACTTACTGACCTCTGTAAAAACCCATTATAGCATAATCATAATTTTGCTTCTTGAGCTTATAGCAGTAAAACACAGACGTCTTCGAAGTTCAAGTTGATTACTTTTAACCATCAATTATAGAAAAAGAACTGCTTCAAATTTCAACACAGAAATAAAAGTTTCTTCTCTGAGACCTAGTTCAAGAGCAGGCCACTTCCTTTTAAACTGTGTAGTCTGTTACATTCCTGAGTTGCCAAACGTGACGACTGCGTTAAACAAACAATAATAATTTATTTGCAAGAAGTATTGGAGAGGGTTGTATATTACTTTGCTAATTATTTAGACTATCGTCTGCCAAATACGGTAAACTAAACTTGAAAATATATTTCTAAAAGAAGCGTTTAGGCAGAAAATCCTTCTCATTTCTATGCCAGGAAAAAAAAATGGGAATGTTAACTGTGTTATCTAAAACTAAGGCTTAGATTTCTTCCCGATAATTTTCACAGCTTAAGCACATAATGGCCTAAATTGCTCAGGAGAAAGGTGGCATTCCTTTCTTCTGTTGTCGCTGTGAAAAACTAAAGGTAGTGTATAGCTTTTCATTACAATGCTCTCAATCAAATCATAATAGAGTTGGGTTAAACTCAACTCCAAACTAATACACCTGCCTCCAGTCCTCTGCCGACAACTAAATCTACTTATCTAGTGTTCTTTCCACTTGGAAAACGATTAAGGAAGGTCATCTGCCATTAGGACCAGAAGGCTCAAGTGTACCGTAAGGAAGGAGCAGGCATTTCCCTGTGGACTGGTTATCAGTTCTCCGGCGCATGTCCGATGAGGCTATACAAGAACCACCGCTGATTCTTTACCCACCCATGTTCACTTAGAAGTTGAAAGGCCGTTGGAAATCAAGCATCACTCTTGACAAGTAACTCTTCGGTCCAAAGGAAGCAGGCCAACTTAGCGAGCAGAGTAAGCAGGCAAAATTATCCCCAGCGCTACAAATACTAGTAGGGCAATGATGTTCATTTTTTAATGGTCATTGTTCCAAAGTTAAAAAAATAATTTGTGATCAGAAGTGTCAATAGAGATGAGGTCTATGTGAATTGGGACTGTACTCTGGTGAATTTGTGTACTTAATATGCTCAATTCAACATGTGTTGACCAAGTCCCCATAGCCAGGCTCCTCTGCGCTTTCTCCACCGGGTCTCAACTTTGGCTCACTAAGACCCGATCAAACACTAACTTTGTTTCTAACAGGTGAAGGCCACATCACTAGGATGATGCCAACTGCCCCCCCCAACACGCGTGCCTGAGAAAACTCAAGGCTGACAACACCTGAAGACTGGGCTTCTGTGTGGCAGAGGAGGAGCCTAACTCGGGTAAGTGCCAGTTAGCAAACGCAAGTGGGTTTCACTCACAGCAACGCCCCCTTCTCGCTTTCTGTATAATCTTTCACTTCCCTGCCTCTACTGAGAGAGCCCAGCTCACTTGCTCCCTACTCCCTCGTCCTCGTCGTAAAATGCCCAGTCACCTCTCCACAAACAGAATGTGGGTTGAGTTCACATCGGCCTCTTTTTCTTATTGCAATAGTGTATTTGTATTCCTGATTAAAATCTGTCCTAGCACTGTAACTAGTGTCTGGCTTTGTGGATCTTTGACAGTGTGTATTTGGTTAGACCTGTGCCCACTCACATGTGCTGATTATGTAAAGAAGAGAAAGTAGGAAAAGGCGTTGTTTAACCGAGATACGATGTCGGGCTGTGCAGGCCATAAGGTCTCTGTAGCATCTATTCCACGCTGCGGCTGTAACAGCAAATGCGGCCACAGACAATAGTCAAATGCATGAGCTTAGCTGTGTTCGAATAAAACTTCGTTTATGGCCACTGATGTGTGAATTCCATATTCTTCTTCTTTAAATTTTTTTTGAACCATTTAAAAATTCACGAAAAGATTTTTAAGCCATTTCTTAGCACACGGGCTATACTAAAACAGTCAGCAAGTCAGAGTTTACCAATCCTCGCTTGAACCTACTGATAATTCTCTTTCCTTGCTATGGCTAGCTTCCAAAGTTCAAGATCATTTGATGGTTAAGAGTGGTAGATTTCAGGGCTGTATTACTCAACAAATGCAAAAACTGCTGTCAATTTTCTCACTGAGCCTAGTATGAAATGAGTGATTTTTTAAAGTCCATTCCTTAAAGATAAAATTCTATTTCACCGATAACGTATATTCTCTCACAGCTAAACTTCCATGGCAAACTCCAAATAGAATAACAAAGTAATCAAGTTGAAGTGTGTGTGTGTGTATGTGTGTGTGTGTGTGTGTGTGTGTGTGTGTGTGTGTGTAAAGAAAGAATGAACAGTTAGAAGGTCCATAAACAATGAGAATTTCCAGGTCATGCTTTTAAAGTACAAGTAGGTTTCACTGCAGCTGACCATCTATATCAAATTCAGATAGCAAGAAGGTGAAATTCACTTGCTCGAGAGACAGAGAGAGAGAGAGAGATGCTTAAAACGTTACCAGCCTGAACTAGATAACGCCCCCATCCCATCCCACCCCACCGAACTGCTAGCGACTAGACTTTCACAGCTGCGAACTAGCAACCCCTGGGAAACCAGAGTTAAATATTCCTAAAACAGGAATCTAGCTCTGTTATGAAACTGTTCATCATTTCACCTCTTGACAGCCAGGAAAATCAGCAGAACTCAGAAAGGACTGAGACAGTGAGCAAGTAGCATGTTTCATAAAATTCAAATCCAGAGTCTTCGGGAGCTTTTCCCTGCTAGCCTCCAGAGCTCACTATTACCAGCAACATTAATGCAAATATTCAGGTAAAAAAGAAAGAGGGAAAAATCTGACCTTTTGCATTGCTTCTTTAACTTCCCCTTTTCCCTAAGAAATATTTAATTTGGAATAAAGAGAAAGGAAAAAAAAATAGAAGCCTAGTAGTCTCTAAATAGATTTTACATAAAAACCCGAGGAAACTATAAATATAGTTTTTCATTCTTCCTCAAATGTATGATGTTTGTAACTAAATTAGCACTTTATTATTACAGATGGTAGTCACTGCTATAGACCACAAAATCACCCAGGCAAACTGCAAAACAATATACAGCAGCCCCCAAATTTACCTACTAGTGCAAGAAATAGTCTGTATATTAATAACTGGCACCCAATCATTATCTCAAAGCATTTGCCATTTTGCTTAAAGAAAATAAATGAACTCGGGCTATTCAATCCATGAACACGTCTCTTAATAACACCCCTATGAGCTTTGGGTTTCAAATCATTCCCCTTAGGCGAAGGGGCATAATCGTGTTTTTCTACTGAACTGCATTATTCTATGAACACTTCAAAGAGTGTGTCTACTTTACAAATGAAATAGTCGATACGGAGAACAGTAACAATAAAAATATATGCCTATTTTAATACTATTACTGGTTTATAAGGCAATCAGCTGTAATGCTCTAATCTATAAGGAGGGAAAATGATATATAACTGTTACCAAGGAAACAGAGAAGTAAAATTGCATGTAAACTATCAAGCAGTTTAATAACCAGAAAATTAGAAGAACAAGAAAACACATCTCCAGATAGAACCATGACACACTGTGCCACCCACGATGGATGCGATCGAGGGGCACAACTCAAAAAGATGATGTCAAGGGTCGCAACTTGCCAGCTATTCCAATGCTTGGCAGCAATTTTTTAATAAGGATCATAAGATGGTACCAGGTTCTTGAGGGGCAATTTGAATTCTAATTTTTCACATGTTTAAAAAGGGCATACATTCTGGGAAGAAGTGGTTAAATGTAGCTGCTTTTAAAAGAAAAAAGAAGAATGCTGCTTAGTAATTCCGGTGTGGACTAATATTCTCTTGGAAATATCTGTAATTACTACTCGCTTTACTCACAGATAGGACATTTAGTAAATATCAGGTATGCTTTCTGCAGCCAAAGCGTTCTGAATGAACATTGAGAAACTCAAGTTCTTGGGAACCTAAGGCCAGGCTAAGGCCTGGGATAAATTATGGGTGCTCACCTCTAAACCAAGAGATTCTGAAGCACTCAAATAACGACACTGATCAAAGCTAAACCCTTTAGGAAGATGAACCATTTAAAAAAATCAGGAAAATCCTGCAGTGTAAGCACTTTGATAATTCACCTTTGAGAAAAGGACTTCATTTCTGGAACAGTGTTTAAATCACACACAGGAGACCATTCCTTCAAGGGCTGAAACAAGCAGCTGCAAACATGTGTTTCTGCATGCTGATGACCCTCTGAAGGCTGTGCTCTTTCAGCTTAGGGACCATTGTCGAGTTCACACCCAGAGACAAGAAGAATCTCATCGGCACATAAGCTCAGGACATGTGCAGCTTCTCTCTTTAGAATAAACACTCTGTGTGGATCGCGTTAAGGATAGAAAGGGAAATTCACACTCATTTACTAAATTTTAACCTCGTTTTAAAATAACATACTAAGTCCCTACAGCCTGGCTTGGATTTTGCAAAAACCCAGATCTGTGAATATCATGAAGGCATGCTAGAATTTAGTAAAAGGAGCCTAAACCATCTTTTCCCTGACACACACAGCACTGTCCTGTCCCAAGCTCCAGGGTCTTAGGACCAAATGTAGGACCCGGATGTTTCGTTCATCTTATCGTTTTTATCAGCTGAGGCCACCCAAATCTACGCTGGTCACTTTCAACGATATTATTGGTGGATCTTCCCTCTCCTTCGGCTTTAGCTCTGTCCATCACACAGATGGCACCAGGCAATCACTAAACTGTTGCTCACAGCCGTTTCCCATCCGTGGTTCACGATTTGACAGCTGTTTATAAATCAGCCATAGGCAGAAGCAAGCTGGAAGTTAATAGAATGGAGGTGTGAAGCCATAGCCCTCGATGACATTGGTGCGAAACGAAACGGCCTGCCATACCGCAATGATCCTCACCTTGACCCATCTGCCTTCTGATGAGCAGGGTGACACCTCATCACTGGCTACTCCAAGAGAGACATATTTACCCACCAACTGTATACCTCACACCTATCCAGTCACACTGGGGCCCTTTCCCTGGAAACCTGCTTGTGAGATTAAGACCCACCCAGGTGAGCAGAAAGAGAAGGTGGAGATGGCAAGAACAGTTAGAGACCCGTGGATGTTCGAGAGAGGGCCACAGCTCAATAGCAACATCCGAACGGAATGTTTCTGAAATGGTCCGAGTATAATTTAGCAATGCAAAGTCAGCATACATCTCAGACTCGGGCTACCTGAGGCTGCTCGTTCTTGCCTGATTCAATCAGCATGGCCCACCCTGACACTAAGGAGTGAAGGAAAGCCTAGGATTATTCTCTCTGTACTGCAAGAGAGTCCAAACCTTGTCTTAGAAAACCCTTACTGTCTACCTCCTCAGGCTGTGGGGGTAAGTGCTGTGAAGAGCTTCCAGACAGTTGGGCAGAGAAAGTGGGGTACGGTCTTCTAAGACTTCTCAGAGCAGGTTCTCCCAGGTAACGCCACATCGCAACAAGCACAGAACTACTTCCTGGGCTCCATGAAGACTCCACAGGCGTAAGCAGGGCGGCCCCAAAGTGGCAATGTTCATCCGTTCTCAGCGCCGCCTGAGAAATCTGCCAAAAACGCTGATTTTCCTTCCATTTCAACAACATGGCCACTTGGAAGCAAATTTCGAAATCTTTCAAGGCTCAGGACTACAGAATTACCGGAAGGCAGGCTAAAGGTCTTTCTGTTCCGTCTCCTTGAATTCAGCATCTAGCTCACTGCTGGGTCCACCTGGTCAGCCTACAAGCTGACTTTTTCCAGTGTGTGGCGGTCTCATCTGGGGATGGGGAGACGTGGGCCACTTTTTGTCACTGCTTGTTGTTAGGAGTAGCCAAGCTCCAAGCACTTCTGACTTCCCCTAACAGCAGCAATTCCAACCATCTTCTCTCAGCCCCGAATTATACGAATTACACATGTGACCCCCAAAGCACCACTGGGTCTTATCCTACGGGAAAACAAACTGTTGTGAATACTGCTGCCTGTGTGTGCAAGGGCGTGTGTGTGTGTGTGTGTGTGTGTGTGTGTGTGTGTGTGTGTGTCTGTGGGGGCTACACCCGTGGACCCACAAGCCAGCGACAGATAAGTTGATGGCAGCAGCCCCCGGCCACCTCGGCTCAGTCCTGTCTTAAGCCCCGCTGCTCTCTGCAGCGTCTGCTTCTCGCCCAGCCTCCCGACAAAATCAAGCCCCAAGTTGCCCGAGCAGCGGCCCTGGGTGCAAATGAACCGGCGCAGCCCCTACCTGGAGAGCTTCGCAATCTTCACAAAGCTGAAGACATCCATGCAGGCAGACGGGGACCCCGAGCGCGGCGGCTCCCTTGCCCTTTCTCACGCCAGCAACGGCAGCCTCGGCAGCCCCATGGCCGGCCGGGACCTCAGCGCGCCCCGGGGCTCGAGTGGCGGCGGCGGCGGCGGCAGCGGGTGGCGACGGCGGCCCGGGAGAGCCTGCACCTGGAGGCGGCGGCTGCTACCCCCCTCCGGTCGCAAGCTGCGTGTGCATCCCGGAGCAGGACCATTGATGGGCGCCCGTGCAGGGAAAACTCAATGGAGAGAGGGGCGGGCAGGCTGCGAGGGCCGGGGGCGGGGAAGGCGGCGGGTCGTGCGCCCCGCCCAGTGCGCCCCGGCCCGGAGGACCGCCCGGCGCCCTGCGGAGGCGAGGCCTGGGCAGGGGGCGCTGCTGCTGCTGCCCGGGCTGGCGGCCCGTCTGCCCCGCACGGAGGAGTGCAGACGGAGCCGGGAGCCGGCGAGCGAGCCTGGCACACACGCGCGCAGCCCTCCCGTCACTGCAGCTGCCTCCCTGCCTCCTTCCCAAGCTGTGTCCCTTCTCCTCTCCCCACCCCCACCCTCGGAGGGGGCGCCTTCCTGTCACCCGCTCCGCGTGCCCCCAGATCGGAAAGCTCAGCTCTAACTAACAGACTCGGGCACACCTGGGACCGTGATCGGAACCCCTTCCCTCCCCAAACCCATGGAGAGCCAAAGCCACCGCAGGTCGCAGGTCGCCGGGAGCCCCGGGTTGTTTTATAAACAAAACTAGCGATGGGGAAGGAGCAGGGAGGACCGAGGCGGGATCGATCGTCAGCAGGAAGCGGAGACAGATGAATGCCCGGGCGCAGTGGGCTCGGATACAAGAGCGCAGAGTTCCCACCGGGTCCCCCCAAACCGCTGGAGCGAGACGTGACAGCCGGGCTGGCCGGGAAGGTGTGTCTCTGGCCAGCAGCACCAGGGAAGCGTCGGGGAAATAAGAAAATCAGAACGCGAGGCGCTGGGCGGTGGGGGTGCATGCAGCTGCTTCTTTAACTAGAGGGGCATCGAGATGAGGGTCCCGGGAGCCAGGGGCGCCGACACTAATGGGAGTGGGGTTCAGGATGAAAAGGAGGAGAAGGGAGGGAACGGAGATCTGGCGGGCAGCCAGCTGTTTGCTCAAATTGAGCGCCGGCTGAAGAAGGAAGAAAAACACAAAAACCTCACTCAAAAAACAAAAACACAGAAACATAAACACTCACCTCAGGCAGAGCAAACTCCAAGTTGCGGCCATCTCGAACTCCTAGCTTTCTCTTTTACATAATTATCTGGAATAATCACCCCTCTTCCTTAAGTCCGTTCTGTCTCCCCGGGGCTCTGGCTTCCTGGGGACCCTTTTTCTTGTCCTCCTTCTCTTGGAGTCTCAAGGCCTCTTCTCTCAAAGCCTTTCAAATCTCTCCCCAGACTCTCTGAAGGTCAGGTGGCTCCACAAACTGTGTGTTCTCCCACTCAGAAGCGTCCACCTGATGGCAGGGCCACCGCAAAGCAAAGATGCCACCCCCCGAAATGCTGGAGGATCTGGCCAGTGCGCTTCTCGCTCTCGGAGGGGAGCAGGAAAAAGCAAATAGATTTAAAGTTCCCAGACTATTGGTGCTATCCGGGTCTGCCGCTGTGTGTAAAGGCTTCATTCGGTATTCAAGCCTAATACCATCACTTTTTTTTAAAAAAAAAAAGGCATTCCTTTAAAGAACTAAAATAAAATCAGCGGCAATCTGAAACATCGAAATGATTTGAAAGTCAGGCATAAAATTACATTACTTAAAAAAAAATGGAATCGATTTTCCTTTAGCTTCTTTCTGACAGACTCGTTTAGTTCCCCGAACACAGATGGGATCGGAAGAGGCGACAGGGACCTTGACTTCTGAACACCCTACTGTTTGTGGAAAAGAATTATACTTTGGGTCTGCATCATGCTTTCTAATTTTTGAAGCACTTTTGCATTTGAGTCTCATAGCAACCCTGTCATATAAGGAAACATGTTTTAAAAAGAGAATTCTTTTGTTTTTATGCCACGATCTATTCTCTACATACTAGACCAAGAGAGATGTTTTAAACATGGGTCGGATAAGGTTACACGTCCGATGCAAACTCTACAAAAAAGTCTGCATTATCTTTTGAGCTAAAGTGGCCCTCTTACAATGACCGACAGGTCCTAGGGGCATGGCCGTCAGTCTCCCAGACCTCATCCCCTGCTCCCCACACCTCTCTCCCACCTCCACATTTATGGGGCCCCAGCAACCGTGGACTCCTTGCTCATTTTCAAACTCTGCAAGTCTCCACCCACTTTTGCCTCTTTCTGGTGGTTGTTGGCTGAGCCTGGAAGGCTCTCCCGTCAGATATTTGCATGGCCAGCTCCCTCTCTCCATCAAGTCTGTGCAAATATCACTCCGCAAAAGCCACCTCTGAAAAGCCTACTTAAAATTGCAAGGCCTCCACACCCTGGACTCTTACACCCCATTAACTGCTTTTTTTCTCTCTCCTTGTTTCATAGTACTAATCACCTACTAGTGCATTACATAATTTATTTTTCTATTGTTGCTTGTCTGATTCTATTGCTAGAACGAAAACTCCACAAAAGCAGAATTTTTTTTTCCTTTTATTTTGCATCAATGGATCCCCAATGCCTAGAACAGTTCCCTGGATATAGAATTAATTTAATAAATATTTGTTGAATGAATAAATGCTATGCTCATTAAATTCACAGCGAAACCAGCGCGGGCCAAGCATCCCCAGTGGGTACTGCAACCATCTCTCACCTGATTGCTGGTGACTGGCCGTCTCCCTAGCACTCCTCCATCCCTGCATACCTCACCCTCCTTGGATGGCTAATGATAGATAGCAAGGAAAACCCTCTCATAGTCTCCAGTTATTATTCCTCTTCATCCTTTCTACTTTTCCCCCAAGAGACTAGCCACCAGCATCTTTCTTCATCTCTGAGTCAACATCCGGCAGAACAAGACCAGCTCTTGATTGGGGGAAAAAAAGATAAAGCAATGCCTTTGGAGAATGTGCTTTGAAAAAGTGCTTCCTTCTGAGAACAGAAGAGTCGGGATGCCCTTTTTCAAAAATGATAACCCTATTATTAAGAATTATCCCAGATACCAACTAGTTATTCCAGAGTGAAAGTGACAGGAAATAGGCACTGCGTTTACCTATAAACAGACAGCCTCCCTTTAAGACATCTGGTCTACCTGGAACGCTTTGTTGTTGGGCTTCAATCTGTGCCAATTTGTGCAACACAGTTATAAATGGTGCAGATGCTGACTCGCCACAGCCTCAGAGCCCATCAGGGAAAACAACTGGCTTCTCCATGTCTCTATACTCCTCGGATATATTAATTATTTACTGCGTTTTTTAATAGATTGACATCTTTTTCTCAAGCAAAGAGATTTTTTCACTCCTTTGTGTTTTAAGAATGCAAAAATGAAATAAAACCGCTCCCTTGAAACATACTAACACATCCAGTTTATATCTTGAAGCCCCCTCTAGGCAGAGAAGCAAAGATTTGAGTGGCTGGCCTCTCAGCCCCGCCCCCTTTCTGTGCCAGGTATGTGCACCAGAGGTTGAGACAGGTTTGTCTAGCATGAAACGGATCTGCCTAACACAAACAAAAACCATTGTGTGGCTTTTGAGTTCATATGTGATTTTCTGAAGTTTTATCTTCAGCCTTGATAATTTCTAAGGCCCCTTCTAGATCTTGTAGAGCTTTAATCGTTGGAAACTGTAGGATCCAGCCTTGAGAATCTATTTAATTTGCTTTACTTGGATCCAAGTAACATTTGGTCATTTCTGAAAACCAAACACACTTTCAAACACTGTTGAATATATTCATGAATAAAAGACTCAAGGGCATCAGATCCAGAGCAAGTCATTTAACTTCTCTGAGACTCAGGTTATAGTTTTTCCACCTGCAAAATGGAAATGATAATACCTCCCTAGCTTCCCGAGAATGAGCCCTTAAAATTGGACACCAACTCAGAGCACTGTGCGTGTGAATTGAGGCACATGGATATTAATTCCAGAAGGATCTCCGCAACTGTCTTGAGCCTTGGCACTACCGCATGAAAGGTTTCAGAGTCTAAGATCACACTTTGAAGGTGAAAACTTTGCTTTGATCGATTAGAGGTGGATGTTTTCCCTAGAAATGAATCTATCCACTGTCGCCTGGTCACTCACCAAAGCCCTCTAGGCTCTGCGAACTCTCAGGGGAAAGAGGAATTTCCTCATTGGTAGTAAGGCCTTAGCTCAAACTTATGTCACGAAATCTGCTATTGGGCCAGATATTCCACACAAGATGGCAGCTCAGGGTTCTTCTACTGCAAATCACGGTCGGTAGAGCCCCATGCATTTCTCGGATGGACTGTAGCATCTTGCCCATCTGGTCACACTCTTGAAAACATAAGTGAGTAAATAAAAGAATTAATATAACAAATATTTAAGAAATTTCTCCTATGAACCCAGCACCGGTACAGACACTGGGGGAATGCATCGGGCAACAAGACAAGTTTCTGCTCTCGTAGACTTCACATTTTAACTGGGAAGATAGATGACAAACAGCAAAATAACAAAATGACATAAAAAAGAAAAATAGCAGATGGCAAAGTACAGAGAATTAAAGTTGTTTTGATTGAAAGGAAGTGACCAGGTGACTATTTAAGAGAGATCGAGGAAGACCTCTCAAAGGAGGTGACATTTAAACTGAGATATGACAAACAGGAAGGAGGCTGCCACTCAAGATAGGTGTGGAAGAACGTTCCACACAGAAGGACCAGCAAGGATGTAACAAGAATAGAGTCCCTGAGTCAAGATCAACTGTTGTATATTTGAAGACTCAGAAGTCAGCCAGTGTGCCCAAAGGCAACTGCGTTAAATGAGGTGACAGTGGGTGAATTTGCAGGGGTAAGTATGCCCCGGTAAGCCGTCTGCCTTTATTGTGGCTTGGGGATCCACAGAAGGCTTTTTAGCATGGATGTGGCAAAATCGGATTTATTTTTTGAATGACCATTCTTGAGGGAAGTGAACCTAAGGGCAGGGACACAATTTAGAAGCCCGGTACAATAATCCAGGCAAGAGATGGCAGTGGCTCAGGAAAAAACATGACAAAGATGTAGTGAAAAGTAGCCAGGCTCAGGATATGTTTTGTACAGAATCTGTGAGAGGTAAAGACAGACAGGAATCAATGACAATTCACTGATTGTTATTTAAACTAGATGAACAAACAAGCAAACAAACAAACCCTGATTCTCTGCACCAGGCACTGGACATAGAAAACCCAGAGGGTTTGCCCTGCCTCTGCGCTAGACTCCGCCCTTCCCCACTCAGACTCCGCCCTTCCCCACTCAGACTCCGCCCTTCCCCACTCAGACTCCACCCTCCCCCGCTGTCCCTCTCAAAAAACTCTCAACCCTCCAGCTAGGGAGGCTGACCCTCTTGGTCTGTGATCCTCGCCCTCACTCTAGCACTTATCTACCCTCTTCTACCCACATTAGAATCTTTTCCTGAACTCCTGGATAATTCCCATGTGCATTAAAAAATTTCTTAACCCGTACCCCCATCTCCCTTCAACTAAGTCTCATTCTTCTGCTTGTCTTTATGGCAAACTTCTCTAAAAGTCTTCTCTATCTGCTATCTCTCGCTGTATCTCGAGTCTACTCCATTCGTGTTTTCTCAACACCCTTGCAATCCCTGCTCCACTGAAGCAATTCTTGTCGATGTCACCAGAGACATCTGTGTAGCGCAACCAACAGCTTATTGTACTTGATGGTTTCCTCTTCCTTGAAAGATGTTCTTTACTTGGTTTGGGGAGTATCACACCCCCCTGGATTTTTTTTCCCTTCCTTGCTGTCCGGTCCTTCTCAACATCTTTCTCATCACTCTTCTGTCACTGTGCTGCATCTCCCAAATTCTAAACTTTGGAATGTCCTGGGATTCTGTCTTACTGATTCTCTTCAAAGGTCTATGCTTACTTCCTAGGTGACTTCATTGAGTCTTATGATGGTTAACACAATCGATATGCTGACAACTCCCGCATTTACATCTCTGGCCTGGATCCTGTAACTCCAGACCTTCTAACATCACCATCTTATATCTGCTAGGCACCATGAACCTAATAGATCTTACAACAAATTGCCATAGAAAAGACAGTCTTCGCCAGTTCAATTAAAAATGTCAACCCCATCCTTCTGGTTGCTTAGTTCTGGAATGTAGATACCACTTTTGATATTTCCTCTTAAACCTCACTTCCAACCCATCATCAAATCTTTGAGTTCTACTGTCAAAATAGATCCACACTGTCTACACATCTCACCAACACTACCACAACCGCCTATGTTCAAGCGACCCTCTCCCTCCTGAATAACAGCAATAATGGCCTACTAATCAGTCTTCTTGCCTCCCTTGGTGCCCCTACACTCAACAACTAGCAGGCTCTTTCTCAAATAGTACCTAGATCATAGCAACTCACAACTCACAATCTCCAACTGGTTCCCTTCTCACTCACAAAGGTATATATGACACAGTTCCTTGCTCGTTCTCGAATTCACATTCTACCCCTCCCTCCCCTAATCAGACCGACTTTTTGCTGGCTCCACTGGTTGATCTTCGAGCCTTCGCACATGTTCTCTTGTTGTCAAGAACATTCTTCTCCAATAAACCAGAAAGGGCTTTCTTTCCTAACAATCCATTTCAAATTGATATCCCACCCTCTAGATCTCTAACTCCTCTTTATTTTTCTCCATAGCATTTCAGACCATAGGATAATTTAGATCGTTTTCATTTCTTATTTCCCCTACCAGCATGTTAGCTCTCAAAAGGGGATGGAGGGAATCAATACACATTGTTGAATGAATAAATGAATGAATGATTTAAAAAGACACATTCCATGCAGGTGAAGTGAATGGTTAGAGTCACATGCATAGTAGTGGGGTGAGGATCAGAAGCCCGTTTCTTTGCACTACCCCACATAAAGCCTCGCTCATCTGGATTGGCATGTGATGGGTTATAGATCGTCAAGGAGACCAAAGGAAAATGGGGGAACCAAGGAAAGCTTCCTGAAGGTGGTGATACCAAGTCTTAAGATGTACGAGAAATTCAGTTAGGGATGGGGATGCAGAAGGCTTTCCTGGTGGAGGGCATAATAGAATAAAGCAGCCAAGGCCACAAAAGAGTGTTGTATGTGCAGGCAATGTGGACGGCTTGGTGCAGTGACAAGAAGGGAGAGGAAAGAGACGAGGCTTGAAAGGCAGGGAGGTGCCAGGTCAGCGACTGTATTTGATATCAGTGCACGTCCAATTTTAACAGCAAAATGTTTTTATCCAACAGCAATTATTTATAAGAACCTCGACGCAGAAAGCAAACACAGAGTGAGATTTTCCTGTTTGAAGTAAGAATGTAGATTCCAGCCAAAATAGTATCCCCTTTGCCTTCTTCCTCCCATCCAACTAAGGCACCTCCCCACGGGCTCCATATGTACCCAGCTTGAGAACCCTGGCATGAGCGATGGGGAGTCATTGATTGGCTTGAAGCAGAAGATGATCTGGTCAAATGGAGATTTTAAACAAACCCTTCTCAAGGCTGTGAGAAGAAGAATGGACATGAGAAGTCCACTTGAGAGACCACAGAGGGAGTCTATGGCAGAAAGTTCAGGGATGGAGCATCACGTTGGGAACAGAATCACCAAGACTGCACATTTGATTATACACGGGAGTAGGAAGGGGGAGCATGTCAAGGAACTCACCCGGGTTTCTAACTTGGTGTCTGGGCCAATGGAGACGCCCCTGACACAGGGGATGCATGAGAACCAGTTTTGAAAAGATGAATTCACTCTGTGACCTGTTGAATTTGAATGAGCCATAAAACAGCCATATCACATCTATAGGATGTTACATGTACTTGCCTGAACCCAAAGGGCAGCTGTGACATGTCAGTGAGCCACCAAATATAAAACTTCGTACAGATATGAATTCCCCTTTTCCAGGAGCACTGGGTGTGAATACTGGAACAAGGTTCTCAGAGATGGACTATGCATCAAAAGACAATGGGATTCTTGAGAAACAACTTTTTAAAAAAACGAATAACAGTAATAAAGAATGAATTATTTTACTCCCTTCGTTCTCTCCTTCCTTCCTTCCTTTTTTTTTTTTTAATTTTTACCTTGCAAGCATGTCTTTACTGGGTTGGGGGATAGGACTAGAAGTTAAAAAAACACACTGGTTTTAAAGATTGTGATATTAGTATTGAATGAGGAGATGAATCATGCCACATCCTTGTAAATTTTCATTTTTTAAATGCTTTTATTCCATTAGTCTTTGAAATGGCCCTGTACATTACACAGGAATGTTATTACTATCCTATTTTAGCGATGACAAAAGGTGAGACCAGAAAAGCTAACTGATGACAATAATTTCTACAAAGTATGAGGATTATCACATTATGAGATGCATTGATTCCTGGGGATAAATTGAGCATCAGAAGGAGAATTTTGAATTAAAATTTGTGGAATAAAAACCTCTCAAGTTCTTCCAGTATGATTCAGTTTTTTTCTCTTCTATCTGATTATCTTAACGGAGACTGAAGAGTTAAAGAGGCCATATGGGGCATTAGGAAGAACAACTGATAGGCAATTAGGTTCTTTGAGCTATTGCTTAACTTTTCTTAGCGTTGACTCCCTTATCTACAAGCTTTATGGGTTAAAATAAAGTTTGTATATTCCCATTATCCTCCAGCTCTTATGCAATAGGTTAATACAAGTGAATCTTCTAAAGGTCGAGAGATATAAGGTCTTTTGAGATCACATCTACTTTGGTGGTTCTGTAATCTAGAAAAGATATCTGCACTCTCCATGTTCACTGAAGGATTTACAATAGCCAAGACATCAAAACAAGCATAGTGTCTATCCACAGAAGAATGGGTAAAGAAAATGTGATATATATACACACAATGGAATATTATTCAGCCATAAAAAAGAAGGAAATCCTGCTAATTGTGACAACATGGATGGACCTTGAGGGCATTATGCTAAGTAAAATAGGTCATAGAGAAAGACAAGTACTGTGTGATGATCACTTATATGTGGAATCTACAAAATTATATAATAACACTCAGATACAGAGATCGGGTTGGGAGTTGCCAGAGGCAGGGGTGTGGAACAGGCGAAATGGGTGAAGTTGGTGAAAGGTACACACGTCAGTTATAAGATTAATAAATCTTGGGGATGTAATATATGGCATGATGAGTATAGTTAATAACACTAGATTGTATATTTGAAAGTTACTAAGAGAATATAACTTAAAAGTTCTTATCACATACATACAATTGGTAACGATGTATGGTGATGCATACCAACTAAACTGACTGTCTTAATCATTTCACAATATATACATATATGAAATCACTATGTTCTACACCTAAAACTAATACAACATTATATGGCAATTATAGCTCAGTTTTTTTTTTAACTAAAATAAAAAAAAAAGAAGGCTAGGTTCTATAGGAACAAATTCAGGCTCAGAGACTTTTACCAGTCAATTGTACATCTATGAAAGAGAAAATTATGAGCTGAACTTTAGTCAAGGTTAACAACCACATTTGCTATACATACTTTCCACGAGGTTGTATTAGGTCACCTATTTCCTTTATGTCTTCATCCCTGTTCTCTCTCATCCATTTTGCTCAGGCATAACCAAAGGTCTGTCAATGGAGGAAGGATTATAATTACTGCTTTTCCACTGAATCTCCTCTTGTCTGATGAGGTATGGAAAAAAAAAATGGGGAGGAGGTCATTTAAAAGATTCTGCTGGCTTATAACTTTCAGAATATGAATTCTTACTGTGATATACCCTGTAACAATATTTTGAATTCTTATGGAACACTGTATAAAAAGAAAACCATAAAGGCTCATATTTATCCGAGACATGTTTTAATTAATATTTCACACTCATTTTAAACCTCTCTGAATCTGGACTCACTCTTATGCTGTCTTTTTAACATAATGTTCCTGCATCTTAGCCCTTGATAAGATAAACGCTAATCAAATCACTTTGAATAACAGCACTTCTGCTTGATGGATAAATTGCTCTACTCCTGAAGGCTATTATAAGCATGAACTTTAAGGAAGATGTTATGCAAATAATGGCTGAGTTAAGGCCTCTTATTTCAGGTTTTTGAACTCTCATTCTTGTATTAAGTTATTACTTTATTAAATCATTTGATTAGTATTTATCGAACAGCAACCATAAGCCCTCTACTCTCTACTAGGCACTGTAGAGAGGAATTCAAGATGAACAAGATGATCTCTGCCATCAGGGGCTGTAGAAGATACTTTTTAGTACTCAACAGACATGCTTTCTCTCTCTTCCATGTAGAAATGAAATCCCTATTCAAGGCCACCTGAGGGCCCACCGCCAATGCAGTCCTTCCCACCACCTGCTTCTCATTTCCAAATGAGGTCAACAAACCTTGAACTGTGGCTATCATCTTGCTATGAGCCAACAAGCACAAAAAAAAGAAGTCAAGACATCGAAGACAGTGAGGAAGAAGATGGGCGGAAGTTGGCTCTGGATGACATTGTTCAGTTGTAAAACGAACCTCGACTGCTGACCTTCAAATTTCGTATTTCATGAGATGATTAAATCTCTTTTTTGCTTAAGCCTATGATAATCATATCTTCTGTTATTTGCAGAAAAATACATGCCTAATTGATACAGGTTGTGGGAGGATAGGGTAAAAAAAACTCAACTATAGTATGAGAAATATAAAAAGGAAACATTATGTAAATAACTAGAGTGTAAGGCAAATAATCATTACGATATCCCACACTGGTATAAAGCTTTTCAATCTAGAAAAGGTTCCTGCATATATCATCTCGGGCTTTACAACAATCCTATGAGGACGGGATTATTACCGCCTATTTGTAAATAATACTGAGGTTCTGAAAGCTTAAGTGGATTGCTACAGATTACATGGCAAACTAACTAGAAGCAGCAGCCCTCAAACGATGTCTCCTAATTTCCAGCCCACTGAGATTTCCACTATACTGGAGCTACCTCAATCACACAATGGCCATGAGCCTGAGGAAACCCTGGAAGAGAGATAAAGAGGGTGAGAAGGGGGTGTGATGTTCAGAGGACAGAAACATCTTAGGCAGAGAAACAAGAGAAGCCCCCTGAAGAAAGCCTTAAAAGACAGCTGAAAATTCAGCAAAAGCTCAAAGGAAAAACCATTCCAGACAAAGAGATTATCATGAAAATGAAGTAGAAAGACATCCAGGATATCAAACAAGTATTTCAATGAGAGCACAAGCCCTGAGGAGTTAGAGAGAAAATAAAGATATAAGGCACAGAAGAATTCCGAGGCCAGATCTTAAATTTCATGCCAACGACTCCATTTTAGTAGGCCATGGGGTCCATTAGTGAGAGTAGAAGAGGGACTGTGGGGGCAGTTACAATAGCAAATTAAGCTCTTTCAAATAGAGTTCTAGGTAGACCAAGAAGAAGAGAGTTCGGAGTGAAGAAACCACTACAAGGTGTTTGTGGTGGTCATTCCAGGTGAGAATGTGTGCTGATGGCCCAAGCTAGGGCTGGGACAGCCAAACAGAAGAGACAGGATGGAGAGAGCATGGCGGCCGGACCTGCATAGTAGGTGTGGAGAGGAGGGACTTGAACTGACACTTGAAGGAATTCAGGGGGAGTCAATTTCAGGGAATAACAGAGATGATGAGTCCTCTAGCTCCTTAGCACCCTAGGATGTTTTAATTTAATGGAATCCACTTTCCCCTGAGATCCATTGAGACGGGCTTGTTTTTGAGCCACTGGTCCAATGTGCATGTAACGTAAGCCTGTCTATCACCCTTCCTGGAGTTCCCACCAACATTTTGGATCCTACCTTAGCTGTGTGCCTGGCTTCGTGAGACGCTAAAATCAACCACTGACATTATCCTATAGAGCAACAAGATGGAGGGATCCATGATCCCTTTCTTCCAGAGGCATTAGCTTTGTCTCTAATCAAGAAGTGACCTTCTCACTTCTATACCTTTTTGATGTTGTTACTATTATTATTATTGTTGTTATTATTATTACTACTACTACTACTACTGTTACTACTGCTACTACTACTACTACTACTACTACTACTACATTCTTCATTCTGGCTTTCCTCAGGATCTTCACTGTCAATCAGCACACAGATGTCATTCTCTATGGTTCTTCCTGTGTCCAGCTGTGTCACTGGCTAGTGATAAGCTGTGGCTAAGTTGTCAACTCCCTAATTACAAGACAGTCTAATGACAGACATGTTACACTTGCAAGGTATTATTACAAGGTCCTGTCTGCCATCACCCAGAAGTAATCTAACACAATGTCACCACAATTGTTAGGGAACTGGTATATGGAACTATGACATAAATTCTCCCATGTATCCTTGGTCTTGGGAATGCCCTTGGACTCTAGGGAAGGACCAGCTGAGAGAATGCCACTTCCTGCCTGTTTGAGATTAGCCAATAATAAGAGAGTTTCTTCTGCTAGCACTGCTGGAAACCTTCCACATACGCTTTCCTTGCAGTGTTGTAAAACCTAAAGGTTGTCCTACTAACTCCTCAGGATGACCGGGCTCCAAGAGAATCTTCCAAGAAAATCAACACAACCTACAAGTGGCCTATTAACAAAACCTATGGCTGTATCAGCAGATGCTGACCCTGTGGGGGAAAGCTTTGAACCTCAGGATGAACATATTGGAAGCACTCACGTAGCTCTTTTAAAGCCCCTGGGACCCCAACTATGTTCATGAGATCACCGACACATCATTTGCACAATGATTTAAGAAGCCAGCCAGGCTTTGGCACTGCCCCTGCAGGTCACTGTGTCTCAAGGGAAATGAGGGTGAAAAGTTCCTCGCTCATTTGCAGGCTGAAAAACATACTACGCAAAGCAGAAATTAACTGAGCAGTGGACCTTAGTGGCAAAGAATACTCAGTGATTCATTGTTTCACTCTTCTTTAATTCAATAAACATTTATTGAGCCTTGTCTACATGGAAGGCATTGGACAAGGTACTGTGGCTATAACTGCGAGCCAAACAGATGCAGGTTCTAAAAATCTTTACACTCCAGGGGGCGCTCCACATTGACGCTCCACCACCATCACCACTCAACATTATATCAAGCATATTAAAATGCACTTGTGCATTAGATAAATGTTGCTATACAATTTTTAAAGGATTTTCAAAATATTTATAATCTTGAATTTTGCTCAGATTAAAATATTCTGTTTCTTCTTGTAATTTAAATTCTATTAATATATAACTAACTAAAAAAACTGAGTTTTAGGCAACACATTGTTATGTTGATTATTTTGGCAGACATTTAATTATACATTTATTAATTGTTTAGCCTATTTTCATACATGAAAACCAATATCCGCCTCCAGGTTCAACTTATGAGACAGACCCTTGAAAATTCCCAAGGCACTTGGTCTGTCACATATAAAAGATTCGTCAACCCCAATGGGCCCTGCGATTGTGGAATGTTTCTAGTGTGAGAGGGAAAATAAATGCTCAAATATCCAACAGTGTATATATTTACAATTATGATTTTAAGAGCTAGAACAGGAATGTATAAAGTGTTCTATTAGCATTGAACTCAGAACCTAACCTTGCCTTGAGAAGATGGTGTTAGGATAAGTTTTCCTGAATTAAGTGATAAACTCTGAGCATTGTGGGATAAGAGAAAATTAAGGAAAGAGAAATGAAGTCAAGGAGAACATTCCAGAAAAGAAATATCAGCATGTGCAAAGTCCCAAAGGAGAGAAGGACTGTGGGCTATACCAGGGATTAGATTACAAGTGGCATGAAAAAGAGTGGTAGTGGCAAAGTCAGCGGACCCAAAGGCCATTGGAAGGATGCTAGCCTCTATCTTAAGAGCAGTGGAAGCCATAGGAATGTTGAAAGAACTGCAGCTACATGTCCACTCCTGAGAATCCCTGGGGTAGGTGGCCAGGGTGGGAGATTAGATAATGAACAAAGATCCAAACCAAGAATGGATTCCACTATTCTAACCCAAGTAGCACAAACTCCAACAGCCCATTAGATGACTGTCTGAACCCAATGAGTTTAGGAGATAATAGCTACACTCCAGGTCCCAACCTGCTGCCAGTGGTCTTCAACTGGGGATGATTTTGCCCCTTAGCAGACATTTGGCAATGCCTGGAAACATTTTTGATTGTCACAGCTGCAGGGAGGAGTTGCTAGAGAGCTCTAGTGGGTAGAGATCAGGAATGCTGTTCAATATCCTACAATGCACAGGACAGGCCATGCGACAGAGATTTACCCACCCTAAGTGTTAATGGTGTCGAGGCTTGGAAACCCTGCTATAGAACAATTTTATATACTAAATAACCACGTGCATTAAGAAATGCTGCCGGAATGAGAAGCTAGAACTCCACGACTAGATGGTCCTCATTCAAGGAATAACCTATTATTTTTTTCTAGTAAGGTCAGGCAATGATGAGAGATGCTACAGTGCACAGGACAAGTAAAAGGAACCAAGAAGAGGAACATTTAAGGATAATCAAGCTATGACTCAGTTACGCTCTCTGGGTGCATGAGAGCAAGATTGCTAGAAACCTGAGATGAACTATAAAGACTAAAGGGGTGGGGTTCCTTAGTCGGATCATCTTTGTACGATTGGGCAGGATGCACACTGTACAATTTTGAAGGGCACCATTCACTTTATATTAATTACAGATTTGTATATTTGCTGAGGAAATTTTCTGGAATATAACACAGAAGTGTCTTAGGAAAATAAGATCTTTTTCTAATTTTCACTAAAATGTTATGTGGGATTCTTACCCTCAACTATCATATTAAAGTTTTGTGATAGTTAATCCTAGGCCCACAGATACTCATATTTGAGGACCTATGTCCTGGAGACCTTAAAGAAAACAACCTTCCATGCTGGGGACATAGAATTATTGGTAGATCTAAAGAATCAGTTGACCTGTGAGCTCAGACCCTGGCAAACTTCCTGTAATCTCTGCATTACTTAACACAAAACTCTTCAGAGTCCTCATGTAATTGTTTGCTCAATATCCTATAATCCCCCTTTCCTTCTGGGCAACTGAAGTCTATTTCTAAGCATCCCTTGCCATTGAGTGTAGGCAGATGAGTGATTGAAAGCCATAAACTACCGGGAAGATGCTGGCTTGGCCTACAAACCCCTCCTCTGTGAAGTTTTCTGTTTTCTCTTTCCCCATCGACTAGCTGAAGATAGAGAACTGTAAGGGCCTATGGAAGGATGGAGCCACAGATAGAAAGATCTTGGGTTTCTGAGTGACCACACAGAGCCCTCACTAAACCACCTTGCACTAGAACGCAAAGGAACAACTTTTATATTACTCTTTTTGTAAAGTTGAGGTTCATTGCTACAGCAGTTAGCCTACCCTTCCAAATACATTGATAAGGAGGAATTATAGTCATCAAGTCTATAGCGAGGGTAATAAAATACAGAATTTATGCCACAGAACCTAGAATCAAAATACCTACATTTGAATGCAATGCCTGCTACTTTTTAGGTGTGAGACTTGGGCAAATTTTCTTACATATGTGTCTTGATTTCCTCATACATAAAATTGGGGTAATAACTATACCTAAATCCTAAGTGTGTAGTGAGATTTAACACATATAAATTGCCTAGACCAATGTCTCACACGTCATTAGTGCCAATAACAGCTCTTCTGAGGCTGACACTTGAACACTCTGAATGCACATATGCTGAGAGACACAAAGACGGTCGCTGATGGTACAAACTCAGGCTTTGGCATCAAGTCTAGATCTTCGCCCAGGACCATTCCTTCAGCTTAAAATGCCATCAGCCTCTGACCTAGAGATAACTAACCTCAGAGAAACTCTGCAGCACACGAAGAGAATATGCTGGGAGGTTTAAATATGATGGTTCTTCCTATAGAACCAAGCACACAGTTTAACTTTATCTTGTATCAGTTTAAGAGGAACGTCAAATATCTGCTCTATCTGAGGGGTTCTCACAAGGGTCACATAACCCACCCTAAGACCATAGCAGAAGGAGGGAGAGTGAGAATGTGTACGGATCACCTTATAAGAAATCCCTTTGCCAAGACGAAGTGGTGGACTAGTTCTCCAACGATTTCATCTCAGGACCCCCATTATACTCCTAAAAATAATAGAAGACTTCAAAAATCTTTTGATTGTGTTAGAAATGTCTATTGCTACTACTGTGTTAGAAATTAAAAGTGCAAATGTTTAAATATTTATTAAATCTCTTAAAATAAGAACAATAAATCCATCACATGCTAAAATAAATAAGATTTTGAGTGAAAAACAGCTCTACGTATTTCCTAAAGAAAAAAATTAATAAGAAGAGTGGCACTGTCTTACATTTTTGTAAATCTCTTTAAAGTCTAGCTTAAGGAAGACAGCTGGATTCTCATATCTGCTTCTGCATTCAATCTGTTGAGATGTATCACACACCATGCAGCCTCCAGAAAACTCTACCAGGCGTTTATGAGAGAATGACATTGAAAAAAGAAAAATAAAGTTTTACTATTATTATAAAAGTAATTTTGACCTTGTGGCCCCCTGAATACGTTTTGGGGACCCCAGGATCTCAGACCACATTTCAAGTGCCCACTGCTTGCTCTGTTCTCAATGGTTCTCGCTACTGGGCAGTAAGACTTGTGATATTCAATGTCTGTGTTTTCTTTTGAGTGATCAGACATTATTGAATCTTGAAGTACATTAAGTATGTATAATATTCTCATCTGAAGAAGAAGTTAAGTCCACAAGAAGTTTATTTGCTTCTCTCAAGGTCATATAGTAACAGTGTAAAATCCCAATTTGGGGTTTTATTCTATCCAATCAAAATTCTTACTTAGTCTAGATACTACATTGAGACATCTACATAGTCTACTATTGATAAATAAAGAGATTCAGAGTAGACTACACCTTCTGCAGGTGACCTTGGCTCTTGTCCAATCCCACCTTGAGGCTATACTTAGCATTTTCCATGCATCCTAACAGATATCCAATGCCATGACTCAATAACTAAAACAGGTATTTTGTGATGATTTTATGACAAGCCTCAAAGGAGGAGGATAGAGACAGATGACTCACAATGCACACTACTTACAAGAACGTCTGTTAATCTCTCTAACTGAAATTTCCACCATTCTATCCCATTTCTGTTCACTCCATCTCTCCTATCTCTCTACTCTCAGAGTCACTCGGAATAACCCATTGTATTATGGAGAAAAATGTAGCTTTCACTCTTAGTTCATAATTCCCACCCTACATAAAAAAGCTCAGAGATCGGTGACTACTGCTGCTCCTTTGAATGCCTCTCAGCACAATTCATTTGGCCACACCTAGAATAATTCATTAAGAAAAACATGACTGGAAAATTTCTTTACTTCTGTCTTTTATTTCTACTATCATAGAACTGACCTCACTCAGCCTCATAGAGCTTGAGGCAATCTCAACCAACATCTCTAATTGATACTCCTTTGACTATGATACCATGTCCTGCTCCTATAGAAACATTTATACCTCTTATTTATAAAGACGGTCCATGAATTTCTCAACAAATACCACTGCAGTCTGAAAGGTTGATTTATGCTGTCATTAAAGGCTATATTTTGTTCCACAGTATAGCAAGGCAATGGAGATGAGCTGAATATATCCCTGTTTCACCTTTGTATGTTTGGGGAAGTGCTAACATCATTACTATCCTCTGCAGGCTAAAGAAGCCTAACATCTTCCTTAATTGAAAACTCATATCTTATTTTATTTTCCTTTTATCATTTCCTTAGCCATTCATAGACCCCTCCAAATTTTTTCCCATATGCTCTTTTAAATCTACAGGCCCAAATTACACCCAGCCTCTCTAATAAGATTGATTTTGAATCATGTAACATACAGAATATGTGATTATAAGAATTCACAATTTTCCCTCACTTCGTATTGATGACATCAGATACCAGTAACATGTTAATTTTAAGATTAAATGGACAACTCCTCTTATGGGTCATAGTGAACTAGCTACTAAAATAGGAAGAAGGCGGAGAAACTGCCTTAGAGTGTTAACCAAATTTTTCTTTTACGCTACTCAATATGAACTTCAAATACATATCCCACACTGAACGTTTTACTCAAAGACCCTTTGAAAGGACAAGACAAAATGTTTATTTTTACAATAAGTGGCCCCAATATCAGACACAGTACTGTGGATCAAGGATGAAGACTTGGTGTAAGGGCAAGCACTGTTTCAAACCAAAGATGAGCCGAAATTCTCTTCTTGAGAATTTGACACAGTCAGAGGAAATGCGGTCAGTCAACAGTGGGTGATGAAGCTGTAAGTTCGTGTATCTAGGGCCGGCCCTTTTGAGTCCTTGTAGGAGACAGCATTGTTGGCGAGCAGAGACCAAGGGAAGGGGAACTGAGAGAGGTCTTGTGTTCGCTAACAAAGAGAGAGCTTTCCATCTCATTGTCTCCCCTCCCACTCAGCCTCAGGAAGCTTGGCTACTGCCAGATTACTGTGTCACAGTGACTGCACAGTGTGAATGTACCACACCTCCCTTCTTTCCATGAGCTAGTCTGAATGGATCTCTAACTCTTTCATCAAAATGATTCCCAGCCAAACCATCTTTACCACTGGACAACTTAGCGTAGGAGGCATGATGCTTCAAATATGGTGGAGCCCTGGACATCCAAGATGACCCGGCCCCACCCCCCACCTCTGAGGTGCAGAAGATGTTCTCCTTGAGTCCTCCAGACACTTGAGAGTAGGCCTTTGGGATTCCACTGACAATGCCAATGCCCCAAAGGTGACATGGAAAGGTGACCTGCTCATTACTAGGTTTGATAATAGCCAGTAGTGACATGTTGAACTTTCGATTTTTTTAGAAAAATTATTTAGTAATTCAGTATAAAAAAGAAAAAAAACTGGGGTGAGAATACTTCTAAACACTTTTACAAAATTCTATTGTCTTTGCCATCCCCTTAAGTACATACTTAACAGGTTAATTAATGGCTCTTGATGAAGAAGAGTTCCAATCGATAATTCCACTTAGTAGTATGTAGACACGCTAATAATGGCGTGTAAGAATTAACATTAGGAAAAACTGAGTATTTCAGTCAAAGAGAGTCAAGTAGGCTTTTGGAAGGAGTTCGATTTTGACATGGTACTAAGGAGTTTTAGAAGTCAGTAATAATTATTTTAAAAGGTAAGCACTCTGAAATTCACCCTTTACTTATTTTTCCTAACCATTGTATGAATGTTTTATTAAAAGTATTTTAAAAATTAAAATAATGATCCAGATGAAATGAAGCATAGGAAATGAGGAGAGAAGCATATCAGAAAAAGCAGACATGAATACAACTTAATAAGCACAGGGAACAACATGGTTAGAATATGGATATAGGGATGAAAATTTGTAAAGTCAACAAGATAGGTTGCAGGGAGGAAGAGGTGGTATATGCAGCACGAATTCAAGAGTATTCATGGACGAGAACCATCTTTCTCAGACGCAGCGAAGGAAGGATCCTGGGATGAGACCATGAGGACAAATCGTGGGTGACCTTGAGTGCCAGGTTCATGAGTTTGAACTTAACCTGAAAGCCAGACTGTCTGAGATTTGGACATGAAAGGATAATAAGTCCTTTTATTTGGGGGAAAATTGATCAGGGTTCAGTAACTTTGAAAGGGAGACAGTGAAAGAGGCCAATGGCAACACAAGGAGATTGTTGCAAGAAAGTGAGCTGAGAGGATGAAAACCTAGGCAGGGATGGTGGTCTTAGAGGACATTCTTCAAAAGGACAGACTGAGCGACACTGTAAATAAATACTAATGTGTGTGGTGAGTGATTAGGAATGAGGAAAAAAAGAAAAATGGAGGAATTCCAAAGGGTGTCCAACCAATTAATTATTCACCATACTCATATAGCAACAAACATACATTCTCCGACATTGTTATATCAGAAAAAGGTGTTATTTGTTCGCCAATTAGAATCACGTTATCTTAGGCACAAAGGGAATTTATCATAATATCAGATGCTCACGGCATCAGTGAGAGCTTGTACAGTCAGGCTTAGAAAAATGACAGATCCAGAAATGCCCTGTAGCAGTCTATCACTCGAGTTCCATGAGAAAATTAAGCTCAACTACCCGCCAGCACGCTTACGTATAAGGACCTAACTCCTCTCCTGTGCATCTAAAATGGTACTAGTTATGTGCCATCTTTGACAGAGTTGAGAAAATTGTCACTCAAATCATTTTCCATTTCTGTCATTCAAACGAGGTACCCCCAAATGAGAAAGGCTGTCTGGGGGCTGAGCAGAAGGCATCACAAGATGGTCTCAACCACACACTATTCGCTGGCTCTATTCCCAAATGACTGCTTCACTTGCTCAAGATTTAAAATCTCAGGAGCATGGGGAGAGTTAAGGATCTGGGAAAGCTTCAAGAAGAGATGATTTAAAATGGATCTTGAAAAAAATCTGGGATTTTTGCAAGTCCTTGCAATAAGGAGATTATCGTGTGCAAAGACGAGGTTCAAAGAGCATGGCATGTTTGGGAAACACTGAGAGGATGATGGAGCTGGGGGTGGTGAAAATGGGGTCTGAAGGCAGTCAAGGGCTCAACATGTTCCCACTAAGAGTTCACAATTTTGCCCTCCAGGATGGGGAAAGTCGATGAAGTTAATCAAGTTTGAGAGTGAGATGATCAGATGGATCTGTTTTTCCCAAAGGGAATACTGATGCGTGATGAGTTACAAGAACAGACTAGAGGAGTATGAAAATTACTACATATGAGATATGTCAGGGGAGATGGGCTATTCATCCCTGATTTTTATATATAAATCAAGACTCAAAAAGTTTTAAGTCAGGGGTTTCTAACCCTCAGGTTGAAAACCAGTACTGGTCTGTGGCCTGTTAGGAACCAGGCCGCATAGCAGGAGGTGAGCGGCAGGTGAGTGAAGCTTCATCTGTATTTGCATTCACTCCCCAGCGCTGGCATCACTGCCTCAGCACCGCCTCAGATCATCAGGCCTTAGATTCTCACAGAAGCACCAGTCCCTGGTGCCAAAACGGTTGGAGGGCCGCTGTTTTATGTGACTAGCGTAGACAAGCACGGCTTGCAAGGGATGAGTGAAAACTGAAACCACCAAGACACAAGGAAAGCACCAAGGCCTGAATTTAAACCACCCAGGTGATAAACGATAAAGGTTTGCAAAAACAGAATGGTATTAACAGTGCCAAGAGAAGACATTGTAGGAATGAAAACAAGGATAATATCAGATCTATAGAATTATGGGCTACCTGTGACAGAAAGGCACAGTCTGAAGTAAGTGAGAAAGAGAAGGAAGAGGCCAGCATTGGGGGACACTCAGAAACAGGGAATAAAGTGAGGAAAGGAGCCAACAAAAGGGAGAGAGGAGTAAGACGACAATGCCAAGGGTGTCACAGTATGGGGGGTGACATGCAACACTGGAGGGAAAAGGACACTTAAGACCGTGATAAGAAAGACCAAGAACATCCAGGATGAGAAGATACATCTCACTTTCCCCCGCAAATCCTTCCGATCATAGTCTCATTAAAAAAAAAAAAAAAAAAAAGAAAGAAACATTTTTTAAATCTTGCTTCTTCCTGTTAGCTTCCTTCCATCAAAATCATACTTACTGTCCGGGGTATTTACTCTGACAGCAGTAAAAGCATACTAGAGATCATCAGTTATAACCAGATTTTTTGGCCTGGTGTGTTGCCTTTAGAAATCTACCCCAAGGAATTACTTAAAAATGTATTCAAGACTGGTTATAGCTGTAGTGCTCATAGGATAAACAAATAAACCTCAACAAAAACAGAAAAACTTCCCAACAAGCGAACAAAGCTGGGATATGGTTAGGTGTACGTCACTGTAACGTTATACTGCATTGTGAATCAAGGAGATATTGAGGAAAACTTAACGTGAATTAAGGAAAAAGTAAAAAAAAAATCCTGAATGTACCAGAACAAGAATTGGAAAGGGGTCATAGAATCTTACAGGTAAATAAGATTACATTTAAAAAGTGACTTTGGATTTTTATTGTCTATTACATATTTATATGTTTATCTTAAAGGTGGTTGAATAGTGAATAAACATGCAAATGTAAACCAGTTATTTCTGGTGTGCCAGTACAATGAGAAAAGAAATTTCATCTGTTGGATTAAATCATCCTGGATAATATAGTTAAAAGCCACTGAGTAAATAAGGAAGTTGCATGTTGTGTATTCAATGGGGTTCAGGACACGCCACCCCAACATCTGCCACTTTGGCATATTGAACGTTTTAAGCGGAAAAAGTTTGAGAACAAGGCAGAAGCTGGAAGTTCATGCTGACCTTCCCTTGCCTTTCACCCCGGAAATACTCAAGTGTGAGATGGCCATCCTCCCCTTACCAGGAGAGAAGGAATATCTTCATCTTAGAAGATGGACGGATGCCTAGAAGGATCAAAACAGACAAGCTTTGTGAAGTTTCCCCGTTTTCTATTCTTTTTCCTCATACTTCTTCCCCTATCAAATTCCCCCACAACTGTCTACTTTTCATCAAATCTACCATAAAACACTCAGGTTTAATTTTTTTTTTTGGGGGGGGAGCGGGCAGGAGAGTCTTAATTTCCTAAGAAGGCTTTTGTGTTCAATAAATGTGTATGCTTTTCTCCTGTTCATCTATCTTGATCAATTTGCTTTCCAGACCAGCAAGGATGATAAAAGAGTTCGGGAAAACTGTCCTCCATTGCCACATATTCTTATGAGCAAAAAAGTCACAATGGCCTGGTAAATACTTCAACTAAAGAAAAAGATGAGACTGAAATATAGGTGAGTACTTAAAGACTAAAAGTAAGTAGGGCTATGTTATGTACATGAAACAGCAAAGAATAAGGACCACTATAGTAGAAATGTCTTTTTTCATTTCTTGTAAAATGAGAATTCATGTTGACTTGATACCAGCCATGAAAAATTATCACGAAATATTCTCTAGAACCACAGAAGTGAACACTTTTGTAAAAAGCACTGAGCTTATATCCCATCCCCAAAGACATAGAAAAAACTAGTCACAGAAACAGTGAACAAGGGAAAACGGTTCCAATTTAAGGAAGGAAAAGATGAATATGCTAAAAAATGAGAAGAGTGACAGTCGAGAGGCAAGAAAGAAAAATGGATAACAAGAAGAAAAAATATTGCAGAAATGCTCAGTAGCATCTAACGGACTATAGGAAACAAAATATTATAAAGGTGAACTTGAATGAGGAAAAGAGCATGAGAAAGAAAATCCCCAGTTGGTAGCATAACACAAGTGAAAAAGATGTTTCAAAAAGATACAAAAGATTAAAGGGCTGGAAATATTGAAGCCATTTAAAGTTATATGTCCACTTTAATGTTCTCTGTGTAAATCTTTCATCTTTCAAAAAAAACCTGCTTTATAACTCCTGATATCTAAATAAATGTCCTTAAATCACCCCAGTATCTCATTTTCTTTGATACAGTATTTTTTTTTAAGACTCTGGGTTGCAAATGACAGTATTCCAGCTCAGACCAGCCCAAACCAAAAAGGAATGAATTTGCCCATTGTGTTAAGTCTCCAGAGACAGCCAGGCCCTAATCCCCAGAATCTGAAAATATGCTTCTTTGCATGGCAAAAGAGACTTTTGCTGATATGATTAAGTTAAGGGTTTTGAGATGGAGTGATTATCTAGGATTACCTGGGTAAACCCAATGTAATCACGAGGTGCCTTAAAAGGGTAGATTCAGAGGCTGGCAAGAGTCACAATCAGAGAAAGATGCGATGGCAGAGGTAGACGAGAAGCCAAAGAACACAGGTAGCCCCTAAAGAGAGGAAGAGGAATAAAAAGAAGTTCTCTCCTAGAGTCCCCAGAGGGAACACAGCCCTGCTGACCCATGAGACTTCAGACCTCCAAACTACAAGATAATAAATATGTGTTGTTTGAGGCCACAAAGGTCAAGATAATTTGTTAGAGTAGCAAGAAGATACTAATACACTCATGTAACCCGGAGTTCAGGGGTGTAACTAACATCCTGCTCATTTTAATTCAAAGGTTCAGCTGATGTTATGAACCTGTTACGATCAGCTCTAAGCAGTGCTTTCATCTGTGCTGGCTTTATATTCAGGCGGTCCCTCTCCACATCAGAAAGACATAGGCTTGAACTAAGGCTTTCCTTGTCCTTAATGAATGGAGATCCCTTGAGCTACCTGTATGGTGGCCCTCCTTGTAGCTAGCTACCACAGAAGAAAAGCAAAAGCTTTTTTTCCCCCCACCAGAGTCCAGGAAAGCCCAAGGGGAATCCGATTGGCTTGGCACAGGTCACACCCTTTCCCTGAACCAATTATTTAGCTAGGGGTAATGCAGTTCTTTAATTGGCCAGCTTTTGGTCCTCCCACCCTTGTAGGTGGAGGGTCATTCCCATAGAAACCACATGGACTTGGGTCCCTGCAGGAAAGAGGGGTGCTCTTACTAGAAGAGAAAGGGATAATGAGTAAAGAATCACAGCTAGCACAGGGTACAAAACATAACCTATTATTTACAAAATGCATATTTAATATTTGATCAAGTTTCAAAACTGATATTGGAATTTCCTTTGAATATTGATTACATAATTTTGAAAACGTTATTATAAAATGAAAAGAATACTCCAGATGTTGATTACATGTCTGGTTTCATTAATACCCTTGATTCCCTCCACCCCACTTATTAATATGGCTCCTAAAAATTAACCCATCCTATATTCATAAATTAATTTGGCAATGTAATCTGTTATTATTAATGTAATAATAAAACAACTGCAAAATGCAATGTCTCAGTAGCTTTGTTTTTCACTCAATTGTACCTACAAGGACAAGGTCACTATTCAAAGGAGGCTTAGGACATCAAGGTGTCAGCATTCCAAATCGTTGATCGTTGGTAGAGCCTGACAGCAGAGCATCAGGACCATGATGGTGGGTTTCCTCCTTCATTAATTTATCTGTCATCACCCTGTCCTCCCTTTCTGCTTTGAATAGCTTAGTCACGCCCAAGGAAAATGATACTGGTGCTGGTGGCTTCATGGGGGGCAGGAGTGAGCCCAAGAAGTTGACAGTGACTCTCAAGGTGTAGCTCTCAGAGAAGTGTCTTATAAAACGAATCGAATTTGCTCACTCTTTTCAAGGTGTCTTCTAAAATCACAGGTGAATAAAACCAACTGTGATACAAATATGAGTGGGAAAGGGTTTTAATTTACTTTAAAGACTTAGGGGGTAGCATGAAAGTTGATCTATTATCACTAGTACCCTCATTATCTTGATCATCCTACCAAAGGTGCTAGCACTTAGGAGGAGCTCATTAAATACAGACTGAACGAATGAACTTGGCTTCAAAGCGTTGCCTTCCCACACTTCCTGAATATAAATGTAAGGTTATACAAAAAGGCAAAACTATTCCTTTTCATTCTGATTCTGTATTTTTATTATGATCAACGTGCATTTGATGGTGCTTCTCTCAGATACTGTATGCATGTTATGAGTCTGAGGTCAGGGGTTAAGTGAAGGATTAAATGTGTTATACACAACAATGATTCTGATGTTAGTAAACCCATAAACAAACACATAGACGTGTGTACACGCAGAGGCTATTCAAGTTCATGCAGATTCTAAATGTCTGAGATAAAGTAGACTGGAATGCAGCCAGCAAAAATGTCACTTTCTGGCTTAATGGAGAGATTAATAAATCAAAACCATGAATTATATATGAAGTTTCACCCAGGATCTTGGTTATTTTTAGCACAGGAGAGTAACATGATGCTGCAGGTATGGTTTGTGCCAACACCAAGTACCAAGAAAATCGAGGCTGGGATGTCTCAATCAACGAAAGCAGAGACGAAAGCTCAGCATCCTCCAGAAGAGAGAGAAAAGCCAACCAGCAAATGTGATGGAAGGAATCACAGTGTAAGGAGGGGACCTCACTGGCATACTGATAACTATGCAAATAACCGAACTCCTTCTTAAGAGCAGCTCTGCTTGTCAAGTGACAAGGTAATTCACAGCTGGGATTTTAACTTCCTCTCCACTAAAGAAGGTCGCCTATCTTATACAAAAATGAAGCGGAATAATTAGCATCAGATCAAGCCACAGCAAGTCTGCAGACTGAAGAGGAGTCCGCAGACTTGAGTTCAAATCCCCAGTCTGCCATTTATTATTCTCTGTGTTGTCTTGGACAAGTAATTCAACCTCTAGAAGCCTTCGTTGACTTTTGCATAAAATGAGAACAGGAAGTATGTAGCAAGGTTTCTCGTATACAGCAAGTGCTCAAGAAATAGTTAATGATTCTCAGAGATGTAAGATTTAATTTATGACACAAACAAAAAGAGGTGCATGCATGTGTGTGCCCCACCTTAAAAATCATTAGGAAATTGAACTATTTAAGTGTGCTATTTATTTATTCTATTTATAGTGCCATTATAGTTATATTATATGAGTTATGTCATTTATTATATATAAAATTCATTGGAGACAGATTAAAAGGTTTTTGCAGATGCGTGATACAATAACACAAATCTAGGCCACAATAGTTACTGAAACAATAAGTGTAACAATCACATAAGGAAGTGTGCTATTCAACACAGAGAGAAGACACTGTGAAAAGAGTAATTCTGTAATATATTATCTTGCCATCTCTCCCCTGGCCTTCACTTCAGTACCATAAGTGCTAGAACAGACAGGACCCCGCCCACTAATTACCATAATTAAACCTGAAGGTTAAGAATTCAATCATAAATGAACCAAGTTCCTGCAAAGGGAAGAAATTAAGAACAACATCTTTCTACTGGAAGAATATCCGTTGAACATTCACCAAAATGTAAATTCTAATTATCTCTTGGTGGTCAAATAGAAGATTTTTATTTTTCAACATTTTTTTTTGGATTAGAAATCGTTTATAAACTTTCTACTACATAGATGTCCTTTTGCACTCAGAAACAGAAGACACTTAAGTCATAACTCCTTATTTTATATAAGGAGGGGGGAGAGGCAGGGTCCTGTCAACTGGTCTGTCTGTTTCACGGTAACAGCCACACCCCTTTGTTGATGCTTTCTCCTGGCTGCTTTGACATCACAATGGCAGAGTTGAGTAGCAGCAACAGAGAGCTTCTGGCCTACAAAGCCTAAAATACTTACTATTTGGCCCTTTACTGAGTTTGCTGACCCCAAAGTTAGCCAGTCTGAAGGAGATTCTTGAACATGGCCTGCTCATTGGGGAATACCACAAGTGGGCCCCTCCCTACCTGCGCTAGTTTGGACAACTCACTTAACTCCCAAGCTGCCTTATTTGTAGAACAAGACCAATATTAACCCTTGAGTGTTTACTCTGTACCAAGCACCCTTCTAACTTCGTCCTGAAACATCAATTCTAATATTGATGCATATTATACAAGAGGAAACTGAGACAGTGTGACTTTTTGGAGGATCTGACAGGAAAAGAACCCAGGAGATCTGAGCTCCCCACCTGTGCTCTTCGCCATGAAGCTGAACTGTCAACCACATGAATTCCAGGATGGCTTGGTCTTCCCAAATTTAAGATTTTGTGTTGTGGCTTTTTATTTTCAGAAATATGTCAAGCTTTGGTTTTCCTGAAGACAGAGGCCTCCCGCGATGTCCTCCCACAGCTATGAGTGTGGGCCACTCACACGTGAGAACCAGAACTGAAATGCCTGTAAGTAAGTGGGTATACCTTCCTCATCTGGGTGCAGAAGCCTCCTCTCTGTGATGGCGCATCCAGCTGCCACTCACCCCTTAGCTAGGCCCAGGAAGGCATGGGAGACTCTCCTAAGGCTTTGGAAGAGGAAGGCTCTTGATGCGTCCTTGTGTTGGATGCTGTTATGGTGGCCAGAGGGTCCTGGCTTCAGCCAAGCCGAGGTCACTCTCTGAAAGTGGAGGAGGTTGGGGTGGGAGAAGAGTGGATGTTTGTCTGAAAGTTTGGTCCTCTGGGCAAGCTCAGAGAGTCCTGTGAGGGAGAAAGGGAGCATGGGAGAGACAGAAGGGGGAAGACAGGGAGAAATGAGAGGTGGGTGGTGATGTGAGAAAGGCTGGAAGAGAAGAAGAAAGAAGAAAGGGAGAGGAGGGGAAAAGATAAGTGGGGAGGAGGCAGCCAGAAGAGGAGTGGAGGTGAGAATAGGAGGCGGCCAGGAAGGAAAGGCAGCAGGAGGGAGAGGCAGGGAGTGAGAGCCGGGAGAGCAGAGAAACAAAGATGAGGAAAAAAAGGGAAAGAAAAATAGAGCAAGTAGGACAAAAGAGAAGTGCTTACTTTTACTGAGCATGCTGTGCGACAGCAGGGAATAAAGAGGATGCTTTCGTGACAAAAAAGAAGGGGAAGAGGAGAAGGTACGCCACACACTTCTGAAGGGGGCACGAGGCTGCTTCCATGGCTCCACTCTGTGGACGCAGGGCGGTGGGCACCGGTGGCAAGGAGGTGAGAGCCACGGCCAGTGGGTCGCTTGCCATGGGGACCGGAAGGTCTCTGGGGACTCGCAACTTTCCAGATTCTCAAGGCCTAGGTGGTCTGCATCAGGGAAACACTAAAAGGTCAGGAAAATGTGACAGCTGCCATGTGGTGGCATGATGCGAGATTTCAACACTTTCGAGACACCACCTGGGGACATCTCAGAAATAATTGGGAGAAAAGACTTTGGTAGACGCTGAAAGCACATTCTCATATGTCAATTGATACCTGATGGGCCGTGAGTCAAGTCAGGTAAGGAAAAAGGACGTCACCTTGAAAGTGTAATGAAACCTCAAATCACACCCTCATCTTGGCCACTGTTTCAACAGAACAATGCCATCACGGTGACTACATCAACTAAGCCTTTTCAGGCAGATTTTACTCCGTTCCTCTGTGGAGCAGTCACCACGGGCCATATGAAAATCTGCTAAGGGCCTACTTCCAAGGGGAGAATGGAAATTTGCAGGGGTTCATAAACCACCGCCCCTCAACATACTCATTGACCCGGAGGTATCCATGAACCCTAAGGTGAGAACTCTGGCTTTCCAGCATTAAAATGCACACACACAGACTACACTTCATACTTCTTACGAGCACACGGTGACAGGGAATCCGAAAGATGCTTGCATGGAGCACATACAGCATGCCATCAAGTTTTCTAAACGCTCACACTTACGGGCACGAAAGAGAAAAGGCCGGCATCTACATGTAAAGTTTATCACCCTGAAAGAAACAGATACTGAAGCGGCCCAGAATATCAAATAATTGAAAAAGGGATGGTAAGATCTATTTGAATTAATTTGATTATTTGTACAAGAATGCACACACGTGCATCGCGAGACAACTTGAATCGAAAGAAGGACAGATTTCATTTTAAGTGATTTTATTCTGCCTCTGGTATGTTTTAGGACATGCACGCATATGTATAAGTGTATGCATATATACATATATACATGTACGTATACATACATATATACGTGTGTATGCAAATGTGAAACATATATGCAAATGAGCTTCTTCCCTACAGACTAATACCTTCAATGTGCTCAGATGCTAAGAAAATGCTTGACTTGAGAACTAAGAAAATCAAGTTAATTTCAAGACCCACATTTACACGTTTAAGACTAAAAGTAGAGACACAGGACAAGGCAGGCGCTAGCCCCACTGTGGCTCAGACGTGGTCAGTTCAGCTTGGAACACCGTGGTGGCCTCTGTCAGTCACACTTCAAAAAAGGCACAGATCGATCCTCACATATCCATACCTTAGAGTAAAATGCAATCATTAAGAATGATGTTCAAGAATACATTGCTAACACACACTATTCCCTCACACACACAGCTTGGAAATAAGGGACTACGATTTCTTAAGCTTTTATCGGGGTAGTAGTATAACGGATGCTTTTCTTTTCTCTTGCCCTTACTTTCTTCCTTTCTTTTCTTTCTTTTGAAGTTATATGCTGTCCAAGTTTTTTATAATGAATATTCATTACCTTTGAAATGAGAAGAAAGGTTCTATTTGGAAAATAAAAATGTCGATACACTAGAATGGATCAATATAAACGACCACTGGATAATAATGAGCCAGATTCTTGTCTTATGAGAAACAATGGGAGGACTGTATGATTTTTATAGTGGGAAAAATAAAGGCTGTGGAGGATGAGGTAAGGCTCATCAAATACTGGGAAGGTTGGCCATACAGGGGCAGGATGAGATTTTATTCCGGGTAGCTTCAGAGAGTAGAACTAGGGCTGATAGAAAAGTAAAGGGAGGCTCCTCAAAGTTCCCATGATGGAAATGGGCTCTCTCTGTGGAGGTGCACTCCCAGATGACCATCTGTACAAACACACCCCAGATACTGGATGACCATCAATGAATGTACCTGCCTTGATGCTGGCCCACCATCTCCAGAATCACACAGATGCTGGATGGCCATACATGGAAATATACATCCAGATGCCAGTGAACATAAAGAGGCACACACACCCGATGCTGAATGGCCTTCCCACCCACAACCCAGCAAAAGAAGTGACCATCGAGTTGGCTTTCCATCCTTAAGGTATTCCTCAGAGCTGTGAGCTATGTCTTCGAATAATGAGCCACAGAGCTAGTAGCCTGCCTTTGGGGATAGCAGTGCTTCATAAATATGAAAGATGCCTTGGAAAAGCACTGGCTACAATTAGCCTCAGCAGAGTTCTGTGGTTAAAGCTCAGCTAGCTGCCTTTCAACCACCTGCCGTATGGCTTCACAGATGCAGGGGATGAGGTTACCCTCCCGTACAAAACGCTCTCAATTAAGCAAGAAAGGGGAGAGCTTCAAAGTGGGAGGCAGGATACAGGATTAAGAAAAGCAGGAGAAATGAGGATACCATATGGAGAACAAGGAAGACAGCAACAAATTAATACAAACATAAAAGCTTTTAGAAAAAAAAATCAGATAGCAAACATTCGAGATAAATTTACACTCTGGCCTTTGAGGTTTATTCACTGGCTTACACACTCAGCTACTTTTTTCAGATGCTTCAAAAACTGTCCTGCTTAAAATCTTATATGGTAGAAGTGGGTTCTTTAAATAGGAGGAAAAAGAATGAACAAAACCGCTGTGATGTTTATATTTTTATCACCGATTCTCTTAATTTGCTCTATGAACTGGAGGAAGTTCCTTAATCTCTCTGAAACTTCACTTTTGTACACAACAAAATGAGAACAGTACCTACCTAGGCTATTATAAGAATTAAATTGCCTTCTTATATGCAGGTACATACTCATTAGATGCTGAAAGGATCTGAGCTTCAGTATTATCATTGTTAAAAACAATTGATGGGGTTTAGAAAGGCATAGGTAATAATAGTTTCCAAGATCCAATCTCAGATGAGATTGACATACCAACTGTAGTTAAGCCCATCAAATCTTCAAGTTAGAGTTGCGGTTGGCCAACTTCTTCCGTAAAGGATTGAATAGTAAATACTTTAGGCTTTGCGGACCTACAGTCTGTCAAAACTACTCAACTCTGCCTCAGCAGCATAAAGCAATAGCAGACAATACATAACTGAATGATAATGGCTGCATCTCAATAAAACTTTATTTACAAAAAGCAAGTCAGATTTGGCTCCTGGGCAGTAGCTCGTCACCACTGAGCTAGATAGTATTCCTAAATCACAAATTAAGAAACTGCTTCTCAAAGTGCTCAAGCAGCTTGCCCTGGGTCACTCAGGTCGCCAGTGGCAAGCCTGGGAATTGAACCTAGGTCCATCCATCCCATGGCTCGTGTTCTTTTCACTGTGATAAGTCACCGGAATCGGCTTCATACTTTCTACGGTCACTTAAGAGCAGGATTTATACAATTCAGAGGAGAAATTTCACTCGACTAAATACACAATTGCTCCATAAATAACTCAAATAGAATATATCAAGGTTCCAGGGCCCATACCCGATGTAAAATTTATAGTCTCAAAAAGGTTTGCTGGTATTATTTCAGTAAGAAGTTGGTCTTGCTAAAATCAAGTGAAGAATTATATGAATGTCAAAAAATAATTTTATCCTGAATTTCCTGGACAACACTAGTAAACAATTTCTTATTTGCACTCGGATAACCCAGAGATTTACCCAAAGCGCCTAATACATTGTCATAGAGAAAAGAAATGATTGATTCTTCACAGAACAAGAAATGGGAATAAGAAAACACCCAACAATTTATGCTAAATGTTACTTTTCTCTGAAGATGGGCCAAAGGCATTTGTAAAATACTTAGTCATAGTTTGCACTTCATTGCAAAAAGAAGGAATGAAGAAAAAGTCACAGAATGAACAGGAGATCTTTGTCACACACAGACAGCTCAGTTTTCACCTCTGCCTGAGTGGGGTCGGAATCACTTGGCATCTGCTCTCAGGAAGCAAAGTAGGGGAAATAAATCCTTCAAGTGATTCTAATTATTCCACCTTCAGAAGCATTGATTAAAGGAGGGATTCCCCACTCAGCATTAGTGACACTTCAGGCTGGATAAATCTTTGTTGAGGGAGCTGCCCTGTGCGTTGCAGGATATACAATGGCAGCCCCGGTCTCTACCCACTAGATGTCAGTAACACCCCGCCCACAACAATGACAATAAAAAATGTCTCCAGACACTGAAAACTGTTCCTTTTGAGGGCAAAGGCTCACCCTCCCTGAAAAGCACTGAGTTGGAACAGAAACCATACTAGCTTTGTCTTAACATTCAGTTCAAAGAAAATGGAGAAAATTGGTCCACGTGAGATTGAGCCAAAGCATTTCCTTCCACTTTATTTAAGGACCAACCATGAACCCACTCAAAGCCCCACCGTTTTTACTGAAATGTAGTTGTTATTTTGTGGCTTTGAACTCTTTGCAACTCTTAAAGATGCACTAACATGCTTTCTTGACATGTTTATTAAAATATCAAATACCATTTGTCATTCACAGTAATAGGTTTTATGTCAATATTAATGGTCTACGGATCAATGTTGTTCCCTGGGGGTTTTTTTTTTCATTCTGTGTTTTATACGTTTTAAATGATCTTGAAATTCACAATAACAATCTAGAAACGTATATGAATGTCACCTCCTGGCTACCCTAAAATTCAATTTTCTGAAACAAGTAATAAAAAGTAACCAGTCAGATAAATGTCATTCTAATATCGATTAAGATATTAACTAGGTCGAGACAACAACCAGTGTTGGCCAAGGTGTAGAGACATTGGCACTGTCATACCTTGCTGATGTAAAATGGTCCAACTACTTTGGAAAATCCCTTGGCAGTTTCTTAAAAAGTCAAACATAATGGATTACAAGATAGAGATTCTTTTATGTATCTGCCTGAGACTAATGTTCATACAAAGACTTGTACCCAAATGTTCCTATAACAGCATTATTCATAAAAACTGAAAGGTAAACACAGCCCAAATGTTCATTGTCTGATAGATGAACAAACAAAACCTGGTATCTTCACATAATAGAAACTCTTTAGCAATAAGAAGGCATGAGGTACCAATACAAGCCGTAGTATGGACAACCCTTGAAAACATGGTATGTGAAAGAAGCCACACACGAAAGACCACCTATATTGCATGATTCCATTGACATGAAATGCCCAGAGTAAGCAAATCTATAATGACAGAAAGTAGATTAGCTAGAGCTGGGTGTACGTGTGGGAGGCAAGCATGAGTAGTAACTGCTAATATGTAGTGAGTTTCTTTTGTGGGCAATGAAAATGTTCTAAAATTAGATCGTGGTGATGGTTGCACGATTCTGTAAATAAATTAAAAGCCACTTGATCACACACTTGAAATGGGTGAATTTTATGATATCTAATTTATACCTCATTAAAGCTGTTAAAAAGGTATATACTGCGTAGGTCTAGATGACATTCAACTACAAGGCTGACATTCAACTACAAGGCTGGAAACTCAGTCTGTAAGCTTCCACTACCCTTCCATTCATCATGCCCAGACGCAGTCTGAATGAATAGTGAGAGGTTTGGCCATTTTGCTATGTCCCCTATCATTCCAACATTCTGCGCATCCTCAAAATTAGCAAGAATAAGATACAACATCAAGTTTTATAGGTTCCATTTCCATTGCTGCTGTGCCATATAACGGAATCTCAGATCACTTTACTTACGCAGATATAGGTGTATCACTTACACGACAATGCTTCACTTAGTAGAATCAATGGTAGCTACTTTCTGCAGGATTCAGAGGCATCTGAAGTCCTCACACCCCAAGGAGTTCCCCTTTCCGTTCTGTCCCCAACTCCCTTCACTTCATTTGACTTACTCATTGATTGCAATAGTTCTTATCTAATGTAAACTAAACGAAGTGTTTTTGATTATAATCGATTTTCACCAAACTGGAGGGAAGATTCCGGTGGCTGTCACAGGACCACATTATCAACATGTCTGAGGACAAAGATTCCTCATTCACAGTTTTATTAGTTACTCGAGGGGCAGAAAATATATTGGATAATAGAGATGAGATTAAATTAAAGTATCTAAATAAGCTAAAATGAAGTGCTGAAACAAACAAAATTGAGGATATGTAAGTTCACTAAATTCATTTCACACGAACAGAATGAAGAGAGACCCACCTTCACATTCATTTAAAAGAAGCCTGTGGCTTTTGCATGCCAACAATTTCCATATAAATTGGGTGTATAATTTCTTGATAAAAAAGGAATATTATGGTCATGGGCAACAAAAACAGAAGTATAGAACTCAGATAACATTTGGAGTATTACACCCATTTCTGAATGTAATAATATCAAGAGGTATATCACAGCTTAGTCACTCAGTGACCTTAATCGAGTAATTGAGTTGTCGATGTCAGATGCTGTGCTTGGCATCTGGGATACAGGAAAACTCAAGACAGAGTCTTTGTCCTTGTGAAGCTTCTGAGCTATCGGGGAAGGCAGGTCTTGATCAGTCATTACCAGCATGGTGAGCCTTACAGAGGGAGAGGGCAGAGCTCATCAGAGAAGATAACAGACCTGACCTAGCCTAGACGTCCATTCACAGCAACGAAACCTGGATGGTGAGTGGTCCAGAAACAGTAAGGGGACAGCAGAGAGGTCTAGGGATGGATAATCTAGAGAACTGATGGGGCCTGGTTAAAGTGCTGTTATATGGATGAAGAATCAGCCTTATATTTGCTGTTCCAAAAGAAAAAATTAGGACCAATGTGGAGAAATTACAAGGAGGCAGACTTTCTTGTGGTTTATTTGGGAGAATTTCCTCAGAAAACAGAGGAGGTGGCTTAATAAAGTAGTGAGCTTGCCAATGCAAAGCGTATGCAGGTTGAGGACCTTTTATTGGACTAGATCAGAGGCTGGCAAACATTTTCTATAAAGGGCCAGAGTGTAAACATTGCAGGCTTTGTGATCGTTAGTCTCTGTGGCAAGTATTCAAGTCAGCTAGTGACTGTATCAAGAAAAGAGCCACTACTAATAGGTAAATAAATGAACATGGCTGTGTTGCAAAAAACTGCATTTATGAACCTCGAAAATCAAATTTCATATAATAATCACATGTCACAAAATATTTCTCTTGATTTTTTCCCCAACTATTCTTAGCTTGTAGACTGTGAAAATACAGGCAGCGGGTGAGTTTTAGCCATGGGTTGCAGTTTGCCAATCCCTGGATTAGATGACATGAGTTTGCTTCTAGTTCGATGACTCGGAGTTTGAGAAAAATCAGAGAGATACAGTGCATCCTTTTCATCTCATTGCCCCTTTGCCAATAATTAGAACTATAGGAAACATGGAGACCGATGCACAAGAATGTTTCACAATGAAGTGGTGAACTGGGATTTGAACCCGTGTAGCCTGGATCCAGAATCATGTTTCTGTGTATTCTTTCAGCTGATCCACGCAACAAACTTAGAAGGAGGGCACCCTGGTCATGCCTGCCTTATACGTGAGAAAGCTGAGGCGCAGGGTGGTTCTGTAACCTACCTACACTCACAGAGGGTGTATAGGCTGGGAGCAGAGATCAATCTGCTCCCATACACTTAACCACCCACCCTTCCCACCGGCTATTAATGGATACGCTGGGCCCAGGGATGGTTAGGGTAAAGGCTGGCAGCTCATAGACTGGCAAGTCTGGGAAATGACTGTGCACTCAGAATTGAACTATTAAAACTTCTGAAACTGAGTGAATGTGGAAAGGCAGAAAGGTGGAATAAAAGAAAGATCTAGAAAAGTGAAGAAATCAACTCTGCCTGTCTCAAAGTTTGGCCTAGGCAACAGAGCCCTGCTTCAATTTCTCTCCTGTACAATGAAGGATAATGTTGATATTCACCAGCCTCACCCAAGGATGTTGAGCAAATTAATGAATGTCAATAAACTACCTAAGGTCTTTCGATGGGAACGAAATGTCAAAAACAAGTACAGTGGGCAGTTGATTTGTATTTATTGTTGCGTTTATGAGTAAATAACAGTGTGTTAATTATTCTCGGAACTATTCCTATCACACCGAGAAAACCAAGTCTAAATGCCAGGCGACGATGGCCACTGTGACTGAGAGGTTCGCAGAATAAAGACTTATAATCTTTGAAATCTCTCTACTATGTCTGTCAACCTATAACTGCATGACAATAATGACAGGGCCAATTTCAGCCTCCGTGTCACACTGCTTTTTAAGTCACTGGAGGATAACTCCCTACATTTAGGAGTTCTTGTCACACACATTCTTCTGCCTCCTAGAAGCTATCATGTCATAGAAAGTGGGGAACTGGACAGACGGGGCAGGTGAGAGGTGGCTGGGCTGAGGCCCCAGCCCATACCCTAAGTAAGAAACTGATTTTTGAGCCCCTGGTCCAGGAAGCATTTCCTGATTACCAGGCTGAGTTGGATGCCTCGTCTGTGTTTCTGAGGAGAACCGAGCACACATCTATCACTGTACATAAGCCCGTCTGGAACTGGTGAGTTCCTTACCTGGACATTCCTTGAGAAAAACACTTATTTGTCATGGTCTTGTCTGTGACTACCGCAAGGTGGGCAGACTGTGGACTCCCAATAAACGTGAGATAATATGACACTCTTTTTGGTCGCTCACCAGGAAAACAAGAGAATGGAACGAGATGGTCATCAGGGTCTCTTCTGGTCTTGAGATTGGGATAAAGACCACTCTTTGAACTCCTGAACGGGCTCACATAGAGGGGGTTATTCTTTGGCTTGGGGGGGGGAATAAGAAGCGAGTCTCAAAGGAGAAAGAAATTTACATGACTTGCTCCTTCTCTTCCTATAGAATGGGCATTCTCTTCTTGACTCAGTGTCCAGGGGGATCCATTTTCAAATGACACAGCTCCTATCACTCCCTTCCAGATGATTCCCCATCCTGCCCAGAGTAAAAGCCATGATCCTCCCTCCCCATGACTTACAGACACTGTCCTAGCTGTCCTTGCCCCCACTCACCTCTTTGACCTCTATCTCTGTCTCTCTCCGGTCTAGACTCACTAGTCTCCTTACCATTCCTCCAATTTACCACGCACCTTCCTTCCTCGGGGCCCCTACCCTGAAGGCTTCCTCTGCTCACCTCCTATAAATCTGCCAAAATCACCATCGCAGGCCCACCTGTTTAAGCCACCTAATATGGACTGCCCACTTGCAGTCTCTCTTCCAGCACTTCTCATCCTCTGCCGGCTTCTTTCTTTCCATAGTGCCTGTTATCTTTCATTATACAGTAAAAGCACTTTTATTTTATAGGTTCTTTGCATCAGAGCTTTTGTCTGTCTCAATCGCTGCTGTGTCCTAGCACCCAGAAGACAGCCAGGCATGCTGCATGAGGCTCCATGAAAGTTTGCTGGATGAATGAATACCACGAAGGCTGCACAATGAGATGGGAACGAGGCAAAGCTCGTGAGCCTCAAGCCCTACTGCTCTTCCTGCTTGGCCTGTGGGCTGTTGCTTCGATCTCATGTTCACAGCCTCCTCCCGAGTCCACATTTCCTCTGCTCTTCTCTTTCCCTTGTCAACCTGTGTCCACACATGGCCCGTTTTCAGAACAGTGGGAGCTCCATCCCAAGGCAAACTATGTAGGAGGTAAAGTGACACAAATGAAAAGGACCTGCATGTACTAATGGAAGGCAGAAGCCATCATCAACAGGGAAGGCATGGGGCTGACCACTGACCTTGTTTCCTGATGTGAAAAGCGAGGCACACATCAATTTTTCAATCCCAGACTCTCACAAATGCTATTTTTGAGCTAATGATGGTTAGGAAAGCAACTCTACAAATAAAAGTTGAATACACAAATCTAGCACTGTTTCCTAGACATAGTTGGTAATTCACGGAGGCTGTCTAAACCGTGAAGTCTGTATGTCTGATGATGTAATTTATCATAAGAAGAAAATGACAGTGCGTTAGAAAGGAAAGATTCGGGCTTTGTATATAGACACTTAGATTTCTACACATACAGAAATAAAATCGTAATGTCTACTTTATCAATTTATTTTAGAATAACACAGGATATTTTAAAAGTAGGATACCGTCTATACAATTATCCAATCCATTCTGGGTACTCAATAGATATCAGCCACAACCACCGCCAGCACCATCACCACCATCACCATTGTTATTTGGATAGGCTGATCTACCCAGGAGGCAGTTAGAGAGAGGACCACCACTATGCTGAGAGAAATGAGAAGGGATATTCTATAGGTTAAAAGATAAATCCTATGTAACTAGTTGAGGGTTTCTCAAACTTATCATGGTTGACATTTAAAGCCACATAATCCTTTGCTGTTGGAGGATACCTGTACATTGTAGGCTGTCTAACATTATCCATAGCCTATGCACACTAGATGCAATAGCAACCTTCCAGCTGTGATACTAAAAAATGTCTCCAGATACTGCCAAATGTCCCCTGGGAGGCACAATCACACTGGGTTGTAAACAAGAATCAGGAAACAAAAGGCAGTAAAAGAAGAGATCTGACTTAAAACTTTTACACATATACACGGCCATTTATCTTTGTGATTTATACCAGTGGCTGGCAAACAATGGTCGATGGGGTCAAATCCATCCCAACACTTGTTTTCGTAAATAAAGTTTTATTGTGACATAGACATGCTCGTCATTTACCTACTGTCTACGGCTACTTTCACAATACAAAGGCAAAGTTGAGTAGTTGTGACAGAGACAGTATGGCCTGTCAAGCCTAAAACATTTGGTATCTGGTCCTTTGCAAACAAAGTGGTTGATCTTTTGTGTCTAGCACAGATAGAATCTTTAGGCAGGCACCTTGTTTTTAAATCCTAGTTTACTGATTATCACCAATACATTTTTCAACAAGGTCCCTGAGCCTCCTGGTACTTCAGCTTCTTAATGTGTCAGTGGGACTGATGACAGTGGTGTCAAACTCACAGGGCTGCTGTGAGGATTAACTAAGGACATGTGATGCACTCAGAACAGTCCTGGAAATGTCATAGGCACTCAATATGTGCTTGCCATAATCACACTTCCAAGGGAAAACAAAGAAAACATGGCGATCTTATCTCCTAAGAGACTGATTTGTTTATCTTAATACCTGTCTCAGAAAGAATAAAACATCTTGCATCCAATAAACTAATTAGTCTCTCCCCTTCAATCACCTCTCACTAATACTTGCTGTCTTAATTTCAAAGGAAGGAGAGAACCAAACATCTTTGAGAAACAGAAATTTAAACTATCAGATGTGAACAACTCAAGAGAAGTGCGAATTTGTTCTAAAACTAAAATGTACTTTACGGCCATTTCAGACAAAGAAAGGTTGTGCTTTCTGTTTTTATCATTTCCTTCCTTGTCTTACTTTTAAATTCCTAAAAAGGAAGGGCTTTCAGGCAATAAGGTACATTGGCGTGGGCCTGGGTGTGCATTTATGCTCTCCAGAGTTCCTCAAACTCCAGAAATACTCAGAGGTCTTCGCCTTTCAACGAGGCATTTCATCCCACACTCAGCCAGCGGTTACTCAACATCTCTCCATGGAGCTGATTGTTTCCCAGTCAAATTGTAAATGACTTATGGCAAGGACCTCAACTTGTGTTTCTCATTTGTATCTTCTGTTGCACTACGCTTAGAGGCGGGACTCTTAGGAGGTGCCAAACATATTAATTGATAAAAAGTTATATTGGTTGACCCATTGCATATATCCAATAGAGGACTCACATATATAGATATGTATATACAGTTGACCTTTAAACAATGCAGGGGATTATGGGTCCTGAATCCACAATTCCGGTCAAAAAATGACATATAACGTCTGACTCTAAAAAAACTTTACTACAGTTGTCCCTGGGTATCTGTGGGTACCTGGTTCCAGGACCCCCCATGGATACCAAAATCTGCAGATGCTCAAGTCCCTTATATAAAATGGAGTAAAATGATGCATATGCAGTGAGTCCCCTGCACCTACGGATTCCCAAATGCAGACTGAAAATACTTTGATCCACAATTGGTTGAATCTGAGAATGCAAAACCCAAGGATACAAAGGACTGGCTGTATGTTATTGAAAAAAAATCACATATAAGTGGACAAGCACAGTGCAAACCCATGTCATTCATGGGTCAAATGGATAGACATATATACTCCTACCGACCAATGAAAAAGCAAACAACATCATAGTTAAGTGGGTGAATGGACATTCCATTAGAGTTTATCTAAATGGCCAACAAACATATGAAGATACTCAATTATGTTAGATACTAGGGAAATGCAAATAAAAATCTTTGCTGCTATCATTATGCACCCACCAAAATGTCTGGAATGCCGAAGCTGTAGAACAAGGAGTACACCTATGGAACTCTCACATGCAACCAACAGGGTCACAGATTGTTTGAGACTTTTGGAAATCTACTGAGCTGCCATCTACAGCATCTCAACACAAGCACGTCCCGAGACACAGCAATTCCACTCCTTGGACTGTTCTCCACATAAATATTTATATATGTTTATTTAAAGGTAAATACTAGAATATTCATGGTAACACGACTCACAATAAACAAAACCTGAAAACCACCTAAATGCTATAGCAGTAGAATGAATGAGAAAACATCTATGTTCTTTCAATAGACTATGACGTGGCAAAGAAACTGGACAATACAAAATACTCTCACAATATGAATTCCACAAACGTACTGTTGAGTGAGAGAAGCCAGACAGAAAAGGGTACAAAACGTACTGAAACAAACCTACACTGTCACAGGTTAAGAAAATGGTTATCTTGCAGAGGGGAGCATGAGGGGTCATCTCAGAGATGACTGCTCGTGTTCTTTTTTGAAAATCTGAGTGTTGGTTATATGGGTGTGTTCATTTTGTGAAAATCCATGGAGCTGTTCAGTTAAAAGATGGACCCTTTTCTCTAAGTAGACTGTTCTTCAATATAAATTTAAATTATTTTGCTTGATTGAAATGGAAGTAAATTAGCAATAGTCTCCTGTATTACTGGGTACTGCTTTGTGTTTTGTACATAGTATGTAGGTAACAAAAGTCACCATTCCCTGAAGAAAGCAACCTATAATGAAAAAACAGTTCTGCTCACATCGTTACAAAACCCTGTCATTGCCCATCATCAGTTGTCCACGTCCAGTACAACACACTGAAATGTGTCATTTTTACACAGAGCTCAGCGCTTGAGAATTGAAATGAACTTCATTTCACAGGCAAGAAAACAGACTCTGAAAGTCGAGTTGCTGGTCTGACATCACGCTGTGGGGACCGTGGTTCCAGAAGCCACTGCCTCCCAAGGCGCTCCTGCTGCCTCTATGTCCTAGGAATTAGCAAAGCTACATGGGACAGGTGCACAATTTACACCCTCCTGGGGCCACTGACTATCCTTGGAGCCCCCCAAAATAATTTCTGCCTGCAGCAAAGGCACCAAGAGGTCTCTAGCACCACACTTTTCAATAAAACTTGACAGGCACCTGATCAGAGAGAACAAATTTATTAATTTTCTTTAGGGCCAACTGTTTCTTTCAGATTGTACATACGTGCTAATTTCAGTAGCGGTACACTGGACTCACAACCCAGTGCTTGGTTATTAATTATACGGTACATTGTGTCGTAGGGTTGTTACATGCATTAGGGGGAAGAGAAAAAACTTATAAGGAGCAATTCTTTGCCTCTGTCATTTTGAAGGCAAAAAAAATTATATTTTATATTCAAGAAAAACATGTTTAAATTAATGACGTATTTTGTTTGTTTCTCCTTGAAAAAGGCTTTTGTATCTCTTCTCTGCTTAACACACACTGATGATAGAAAGAGGTTAACCTACATAAAAGGCCAAAGTATTACATAACCCAGCCTGGATAAACAAACGGCTACCTAGGAGGCTTTCTGAATCTCCATGCTGACCCTGGGTGACATCAACAACGAGCAAGGAATTCTGAGAGCACTAAGCATGTAAACTTGTACGTCAAATACAGGTACAGGGCGGGACCAACTGAGTTCAGTTACGAAACAGGGGAAGTTGGCTCGGGAAGCCTCTTGCTGCCATATTCTGAATTTCTACCTTTGTTTTCATTGTTTCCTAGCCTCTTAGCTCCACCCCCAACCTGGCTAGCATCCCTAGGCCCTCAGTGCTTTTGGTGGACACACCCTAAGTTGACCTCCAAAGAGGCACACTGTTGTATAATGCCCTCCTCTTGAATGAGGTAGGACCTATGACTTGCTTTTAACCAATAGAATATGGCAAAGGTGGTGGGATGTCACTGCCTTGATTAAGTAATGTTTCACTGCAAAGACAAAGGTGATAGGATGTTACATTAGACTCTACTGTAGTGGGTTGAGGTGACTCTCCCTTGCTGGCCTTAAAGGGCCTTGTTGTGACAAGGCCCCAGAACAAAGAATGCAGGCAGCCTCTAGGAGGAAGAGTGGCCCCATATGAAAACTAGCAGGAAATGTTTGGACCTCAGTTTTAGAGGGCCAGGAAACAGTTCTGCCAACCATCAGGTGAGTTTGGAAAGGGATCAAAGCCAAGTAAGGCAGCCCAGCTGACACTCGATTTCAGCCTTGTGAGACAATGACAGAGCACCAGCTCAGCCAGGCCTGGACTCCTGACCACAGAAACTGTCAGATAATAAACGTGTGTTATTTTAAACCCCTAAGTTTGTGGTAACTAGTTACATCCAACAGAAAACAAATACACAATAACCATGAGGAATGCTGGAAAATTCACAGATTTGAGAAGATTAAACAATATACTCCTGAACAACAAATGGGTAAAAGAAAAAAACAAAAGAGAAATCAAGAAATATTTTTAAACGAATGAAGGTGAAAGCAAAAATTATTAAAACCTATAAAATGCTGCAAAAGCAGTGCTTAGAAGAAAGTCTATAGTGGTAAATGCAGCCTACATTAAGAAAAAATATCCCAAGTAAACCACCTCACTTTAACATTGGGAAACTAGAAAAAGAAGAACAAACTAAGCCCGAAAGTAGCACAGGGAAGGAAATAACAAAGCTTAGAGCAGAAGTAAACCACACAGAAACTAGAAAAACAACAAAGAAGAGCAACAAAACTAAGAGATGTTTTTTGAAAAGATAAATAAAATTGACAAACCCTTACTCAGGAAAAAAAGAGAGGACTCAAATAATATCAAAAATAAAAAAGGAGGCATAACAACAGATATCATAGAAATACAAAAAATCATGTGAGACTACTATGAATAGTTATATGCCAAAAAACTAAATAACAGAAGAAATGGATAAATTCTTAGAAACATCCAACTTACCAAAACTGAATCTTGAACAATTTAAAAATCTGAACAGACCAGTACTGAGTAGAGAAATTGAATCAATAATCAAAAATATCTCAACACAGAAGAGCTCAGAACCAGATGGTTTCACTGGTAAATTCTACTAAATATTTAAGGAAGAATTAAGGCCGATTGGTCTCAAATTTTTCCCAAAAATTGAAGAGTAGTGAACACTCCCAAACTCATTCTACAAAGCCAGCATTTACCCTGATATGAAAGCCAGATAAGAACACTACAGGAATAGTACAGACAAATATTCCTGATGAATATAAATGAAAACATTCTCGACAAAATATTAGCAAACTAAATTCCACAGCAAATTCAAAAGATCATACACCATGATCAAGTGAGATTTATCCCTGGGGTACAAGGATAGGTCAACATGTGCAAATCAATGAAAGTGATATATCCCATTAAGAGAATGAAACATAAATTCACAGGAGCATCTCAATAGAAGTAGAAAAATAATTTGATAAAATTCAACATCTTTCATGATAAAAATTCAACAAATTGGGTATAGAAGGCACTCATCTCAGCATAAAAAAAGGCTATGTATGATAAACTCTTAGTTAACATCATACTCTACTGTAAAATATTGAAAGCTTTCCATCTAAGATCAGGAACAAGAAAAGGATGCCCACTCACACCACTCCTATTCAGCATAGTACTGGGAGTACTAGCCAGAGCAATCAGGCAAGAAAAAGAAATAAAAGACATCAAAATAGGAAAGGAAGAAGTGAAAGTATCTGTGCTTGCCGATATGATTTTACGAGCAGACAACCCTGAAGACTCCACAAAGAGGAAAAAAAAAACTGCTAGAACTATTTGACGAATTCAGTAAAGCTGCAGGATACAAAATCAACATACAAAAAAAATTGCATTCTTGTACATGAACAACAAAACATCTGACAAAGAAATGAAGAAAACAATCTCATTCACAATATAGCAACAAAAACAATAAAATACTTTGGAATACATTCAAGCAAAGAGGCGAAAGATCTGTACACTGAAAACTACAAGCCTTTAATGAAAGAAATTGAAGAAGACACAAACAAGTGAAAAGATATCCAATGTTCAAGGATCAGAATAATATTGATAAATGTCCATACTACCCAAAGCCATCTACAGACTCAATGCAATCCTTATCAAAAGTCTAATGACATTTTTCACAGAAATAGAAAAGGCAATCCTATATTTTGAATGGAGCCATAAAATCCCCAAAAGGCGAAAGCAATTTTGAGAAAGAAGAACAAAGTCGGAGGCATAACACTTTCTGATTTCAAACCATACTAAAAAGCTATAGTAATCAAAATGGTATGGTATTGGCATACAAATAGACATGTAGACCAATGGAACAAAACTGAATGCCAAATATAAACCTTTGCATATGTGGTGAAGTAATCTTTGACAAGGGGGCCAAGAATACACAATGGGGATAGGAGAGTCTCTTCAATAAATGGTGTTGGGAAAAGTGGATATCCACGTGCAGAAGAATGAAATTGGACCCCTATCTTACACCACTCATAAAAATTAACTTGAAATGGATTAAAGAATTAAACATAAGACATGAAACTATAAAACTCCTAGAGGAAACATAGGGGGGAAGCTCCGTGACATTGGTCTTGGCAGTGATTTTCTGAATATGACACCAAAAGCACAAGCAACAAAAGCAAAAGTAAGCAAGCAGGACCACATCAAACTAAAATGCTCATGCACAGCAAAATAAAAAAATCAACGAAATGAAAAGGTAACCTACAGAATGGGAGAGATATTTAGAAATCATATATCTGATAAGGGGTCAATATCCAAAACATAAAAATTTAAACTCGTACACTCAATAGCAAAAAGTAAAAAAAAAACTAAAATAAAACAACCCAATAAAAAAACGGGCAAAGAGCCTGAATGCATATTTTTCCAAAGATATACAAGTGAACAACAGGTACATGAAAAGGTGTTTAACATCATTAATCATTAGGGAAATGCAAATCAAAATCGCAATGAGATATTACCTCGCACCTGCTAGAATAGCTATCATCAAAAAGACATAAGTGTTAGCAAGGATATGCAGAAAAGAAAACCCTTACGCATTATTAGTAAGACTGTAAATGTACAGGGGTGCAGCCATTATGGAAAACAGTATGGGGGTTCCACAAAAAATTAACAAAAGAACTACCATATGATCCAGCCGTCCTACTTCTAGGTACATATCCAAAGAAAATAAAAGCAGGATCGCGAAGAGATATTTGCACACCCATGCTCATTACAGCATTATTCATAATTGTCAAGATATGGAAACAACCTAAGCATCCATCAACAAGTGAAAAGATAAAGATGATGTGAGATATGTATATGTACTGAATGTTATTCAGCCACGGGAATGAAGTGGATCTTATTATGTGCGACAACTTGGATAAAATTTGAGGGCACTATGCTAAGTGCAATGAGTCAGAGAAAGACAAATTCTATATGACTGTACTTATATGTGAAATCTACAAAAGTCAAACTCAGAGAAACAGAGAATAGTATGATGGTTGCCAGGGGCTGTGCATTGAGGAACATGAGAAGACATGGGTCAAAGAGTACCAGGCTTCAGTTATAAGATTGAAAGGTTCTGAGCAAGTCATGTATGGCTTAGCAATTATAGTTAAGGGTACTCTACTATATACTTGAAAGTTACTACGTGAGTAGATCTTAAATATTCTCACCACAAAATAAAAGTTGTATTAATGTAACGTGATGGAGGCATTAGCTAATGCTACAATAGTAATCACTTTGCAATGTTTGTGTATCAATACAATACTCTGCATGCCTTAAACTTACACAACGTCGTATGTCAATTTTATCTCAATAAAGCTGGCAGGGAGGAGTACAGTGCTCTCATGATTACCCTGATTCTTCGAGGACCCTATGTCACTTCCCACCCAGACCTTCCTACCTAGCCCCCATCTTTAAGAGAGGTGCTCACATCACCCCCTTGGCTCAAACATCTAAAACTCTTATTTCTCCGAGGCATGAAAGAGAATTGCTTGTTAATCTCTGATAGATTAATGAATAATTAGATATTATCAACACCTATCCATTTCAGAGATATAAACTTTTCAAGAGAATAACCTCAGTATTTTTCCAGATGTGTTTCCTGAATATTCTCATAGAAAATAAAACAAAACAAAAAAACCAGTTCTGAGGTCAAGTATGTTTGGGAAATACGGAGTAAAAATGAGTTAAGCCAGTTCCTTTACTGCAGGCGTTTATAAGTTTATATATTCACAAGAGCATTTCTATAACTTATTTAACTACAGAGCTGTTTCCTCCTCACCCCTTCTGTTTGCAAATAATTTTTAAAAGATAAAAAATTAGTGAGACTAGCTAGCATGTATCCATCCCAATCCAGAAATTGCTTTTAAAAAATAAATTAAGGAGTGATTATTCATAATACGATCAGATTAATTCTTTGCAGTATTACAAGATATCCACAGGCTTCTATAAAACATGAACCTCCTCATACATCTAAATTATGTTTCAATATTAAAAAAATTGAATACACACATTTAGTGCAGTAATAGCCGTATGGTGCACACACAAAAAGACTTTGGTTAATTGAACTCTTTGAAGCCACATTTACTGGAGAAAATTTACCATCTGGTGCTATATCTATTATATGACATTAGTAAATACCACTATCAGAATTAACTATTTAACCAAGATTAGTCCTTCACAATTTTTTCTTTTTTAATACAAGCACTAAAATTTAAATATACTGTGTTGAGACGATAGGCATTTTTTCCATGGTGTTTTAAATTTTCTAGTCCATTATCTGTAATCCCCTGATGATATCCAAACAATTATCTTTTCCCTAACACCTTCCTGGCTGTACCAAAACTCAAGATGTCATACATGAGTGTGTCTTAAGACTTTTTTGTTGCCAATACGCATATTCTATCTACATCCATGTGCCACTAAGTCCTCTAGACACAAGGCAATCACATGCTGAATTCACTGATCTTTCCAAAGCTTCTACCCACTGTGGCTTCTCTCTTCTGACAGTTCCCTACACCAGAAAATTCTTTTAAGTACCCACTATAATACCATTCTGCATTCGTTAATAGTGGAAAGGGAAGAAATTTTAAAATCCATTGCTCATTTGCTTTTTTGATATGTTGGAAATGGTTCGCTTCAGATCATGAACTACCAAAATGTTTAACCCTCTTTTGATGATCAAAAATCCAACTCGATATTAACATCAGAGATTCTCCATCACTCCTTCAGAGCATCAGCATTACCTGAATATTATATATATTTTCTCATTGTGAAATAGAAGTATTCTGCAAAAAAAGAGAGAGTGCTTCAGAATGTACCCACACAGAACCAAATGTCAATACAATTAGATGTTCTCAAAGAAGCAATAAGGAATGAACTACACCTCGCATTATCATTCCATTTGGTTAAATTTTCATTTTGCTTTAACAGTAAGTTTCCTACAGAAAATGACTTGTGCTTGATATGGAAGAAACAAACTAAAAATACCAGGAGCCAGACTCCATCAGGTAATTTCAAAAGGATATCTCGCCAACTGTCTGAATCATGTCACAGCGAGAGGGAAGAATATTTATGGTGGCTCCTTACTCGAATCATAAATTTCATAGGAATGAGAAAATTTGTTTCATCCCACAGCAGAGAATACTGATGAAATGTCCGAAGGTAGGAGCTGTCAATTCTGGTGACATTAGGAGATTTCAACTGTAATAAAAAAATAGAACGCACAACTCCTAAAAGAGTCCATGGTCATATATTTCTCTCCCTCCATTAGAATATCATACCGAAAATTAAATAGAAGAAATCGGTATTCTACAAACAGCAATCCGAGTGACTTTGGGCATGCGCAGCTTTGTCAGCCTTTCTCAGCCTGTGGCTAGATCTATGAGCTTCTTTCCCTTCATTTATTTAAGCACTTAGAGCCTATTAGACAATGGTCAAATTCACGGCTGAGAAAGAAGCCCCAGAAGAGAGATCACAAGTAATGACAGGTTCACCGCTCCTAAAAGCATGACTGCATGCTGAAGACTAATCTGCGCATATTAAATTTTAAGGAAATATATTTGCAGTCCTCCAGCAGGGAAAACCTTCGTTGCAAAAAGATACCATTATGCTAGAGGAGAAGAAAACGTTGTCATCGTTAACCTTGACTGAATCAGAACACACAGGTTGTATCTACGAGCAAGACAAAGACAAATAGAACACAGCGGAGCTCGTTCGCGTTCTCTGTGGTCTTGGCATGCTAGGCAACCAGGGTTGTCTGCTGGGCAGAGGGTAGTCTTTTGGTTCTGGGCAAGTCTGCCCTGTATTGGCTGACTTAGTTCATAAACACACACACACACACACACACACACACCCAAAAAAACAAAAACAAAAACAAACAAAAATAAAACAAAAATAAAACAAAACAAAACAAAAAATCCAATGTGAGAGGCCAAGAAAGATTTGCCATGGTGAAGTTTCCTGTGGGTAGTTTAAAATAAGCAGCCATTTAAACAGGAGGAAAGGCGAGCCAATAGATAAATAATGCACAGAAGTGAAGCCTGACACATTTTCGGAAGGCAATAAGATGTCGTCACACTGATGCCTTTACAAAGAAATAATTCGTCTCTGCATTGTTTAGCTGCGTTGCTCGAGAAATCTATGATGGCATCGCATTGACCTTCTACAGTTACCTAGAAAATCACCTGTGATCATTACTGAGAGGGACCCACTCATAAATTCTCTTTGAATTATAATTCCCAAATAATCACACCATCAATAATTTCTAGAATTGTAGATGCTTCCTCTTATTTTACTCTTTCCTTAGTAACAAGTGTCTTCTAGTCTTTCTTCAGGCTCTGATATTTTCTGGTGTTTTCAGAGTAGACTGAGCTTTTATGTTTTGTTTCCGAGTTTTAGAAGTTCTACTTAAGCGCTTTCTGCACAACTAATGTCTTCTTACAAATATCCATGGGTTAGCTTCTCCTCTTCCTTAAAAATCTGCCAGGAGAAAAAACCTTCTCCAGCTGAGAGATGTGAGCCAGAAACAAGAGCACTCCCTGGTGGACAGAGATGGCTATGACATATAAACAAAAACTTTTCTCCAGACTCCCTCAAGAAATGATGGTTAGGAGGAGGACCGTACATGTTATCGTCCAAACTGGAAAGTTTTTGAGAGTAAATGGAGTTATTAAAAATAGAACCACCCAGCAAACAGGTATAAACCAAGCCTGTTCTGGGCAAACAGGGACCTATGGCCATTCTAACATAAAAGGTAGAAATAGTAAATTGCTCGCTGGGTAACTGAAATGAAGCCAGAAATAGAATTTGCTGACTTGTGGAGGGAGAAGCCAAGAGTCAGTCATTGAGTTGGTAAATAATATTAGCACCTTCTTCTCACCGGGAAGCATGTCCTCATTCTATCTGCACTCAGAGAAAACGAACACATTTCTAATTAACAGGACATAGTGCCCGATCACCAAGTTTCCAAAAATAATTGGTTTGGCAACTGTTTGCAAGATGGAAGAACTTCATTTGTCCAAGAATGTGTTAATGATCCAAATGGCTCATTAAGGTAGGCTATATATTTGATTTTATTTTGTATTTAAACTCTGGAATGTAAAGAGATATTTGTTTCCAGCCAATTTATATTGCAGCAATAGATTTTTAACAGGCCTCTATGTTGCAAGAATATATTTCAATTCACACTGCCAATAAATAGCAGAATGACCTGAAGGGATGGGTACAACATGACATATACTTACAGAATAAATGTAACCATCAGGTTATGACTATAGGATTTATTACTATCTGAGCTTGAATGAAAAGTATTACATAACAAAAGAAATGAAAATAAGCATTCACGAATGTCAATAAGTCAGAATTATGAGGTCATCTATACAAATTACAATTTCTAATAGCCTGTTGAATGTTTTTAGTTGTGTCCTTTTTCTTATCATTTAAAAGGCTAGAAAACCAGAGTTCCAAAGTTCAAAAATGGGGCCATAAACAAACAAATGGAAAATGGATAGGATATAAGGATTTCACAAACTGTCTTTCACAAGAGGCTCTATTTTTGTTGAATTATGTAAGTTGTAAAATTTCATTTTTTCCTCAGTTTAAAGAAATGTCCTGAGAATGTAAATGGTACATACAGATATTTCAACTTCCAGGCAAATTGTTGGGGGGGGGGGGTGGATTTCAATGAATGAGGCAGCACTTTGCGAACCAAAATACCATTTTTCTGTGATGACAATACCCTTATTTTACAGAGATGTATAAAATATACCTTATTTTATAGGTGAAGTGACTTGGGCATAGAAAAGATACAGTCCAAACTAGGACTGAAACCCTTTAGAGGCTGACAGGCTGCCTGAAGCATGGGTTTAAATTTCCCACTGCCTTATATCATCACTTGTCACTCGGTTGGACAAACTCACAGCTAGCTGTATTCCTGAATCTCAACTAGGGTTAATTATGCTCCTCCAACAAGGGACCCTTGGAAATGTCTGGAGACATTTTAGTTGCTCTAATCCTGGAGGAAGCGGAAGATGCTACTGGCATCTGAGAAGAGGCCAAGGATGCTGCCAAACATCGTATGATGCTCAGAACAATCTCCAACAATAAAGAAATTATCCAGCCTCCAACGTTAGAAATGTTGTGGTCGGGAAATCCTGTCCTAGACATTAGCATTGCATTTTCAAGTGATTTCTTAGGATGGAACCCATTTGATAAATCTTGCAACGCACTTTGTGTTGATGCCTATGGGCCATAAAACCAAACACCTTTACAATTAGTGTCCTGATTGTGGGAATGTATGGCATCTAGAATTGCATGGTCCCTACCCAAAGGGTTGCAGGATCTTTAGAAGTGGTTTCTGGTACAGTGGAAGGAGGGAGGAAATTCTGAGGGGCCCTGCCAAGAAAATGGCCAACTTCTCATTCTTCATTCTCTAAAGTGACCTCCAATGTGTCACACACTTGTAGAATCTTGTCCTCTTCAGTGTGGCTGGAATCTGTAACTTGCTTCTAATTGATAGGATATGGAAAAGTTGATGGAGTGTTACACTCATGACTATGCTACGTTATATAAGATTCCATCTTAGAAGATTGGACTGAGGACTTCTGCCATTGTTGACGAAGCAGGCTGCCTTGTTGTGAACCGCCTGTTAAGTAGGCCACGTATCTAGGTCTGTGGGAGGCTTCTAATACCTGCAAGTAGCCTCCAGCTGGAAGCCAGTTAGAAGCCAGGGACCTCAGTCCTATGACGTCATGAAGACAACCTGCCAACAACCCGAGGGAGCCTGGGAGAGGATGAGTTCCAGATGACACTGCAGCCCTGGTGACATCAGAACTGCAGGCTTGCCAGGCCCTGAGCAGAAAACCTAGTGAAGCTATGCTCGAACGTCACCCACGAAAACTGCGAGATGATAACGTGTGAGGTTTTAAGCTGCTAAAATTGTGGTAATTGGTTAAGCTACGGGATGAGCAGCGTCTGTGGAGACAGAGTGTGGAGCCCTGTGCTACTCTTCTCTGTTGACCTGAATTCCTCATGGAGAGAAAGGTCTGAGGTAGAATCACTACAAAATGGCATCTGGAGGCCAACAGGCAGCAGTGGATCGAAGGGTGCTACAGAAAATTCCAGTTTCACCAATCACAATTATGGAAAGCCTCCCTATTTACCCTTATCCATTTTCTCGTCAAGGTGATGAGATCACCCATAAGTGGATAGAAACATGAGATGCTTTGCCATGAGAAACCATGAGGTGGCCTGTCATAGGAAGCCCCTGGTGATGGAGATGTTACCAGGTAGGGAGGGACCTTTCATGAAGATGGGATTCTCTGTTTCCACCTGCAAAGTCCCTCAGGAAACTGAGGGACTGAACGCAGATGAATGAGCAGCAGTGCCCAGTCCTTCATCTAGGGTTCCGAGAGGAAAGTTTGAATAAGAATTCAGGTAAAAGTAAAAGTGAATCAAAGAAATTCTCAGAAGCAAGGGGATGGGTGAGAGCAGAACCATCCTGATTCAAAGATGTATGGGCATGTGTGCGTGCGCATACACGTGATAAATGTGTGCTCTAAACAAAAGTGCTTAAAAAATTTTTGGAAAAAACATCTAAGGATGTCATATGGAGAAGGTAAACAATGTGAAACATCGGGGAAGATTTATTCAAGTGAACAAAAGAACATTTTAAGTGACTCAAAATCTGATGAAAGTGAAAAGAAATAAAGGATCTGTGAAATTGTAAGAAAAAATGAATTAATGAAAGAACAGGATAAAAAAAGGATGCTAGCAGAGCTGAGGAAATAAATGAAGAAGAGAAAAGATCCACTGTGTGACTAAAAGAGAGAATTAGAGGCAGGGATGATATTTGCAAAGTTTGTTGAGATAACATGAACTCGAGGTGGTACGAACTTATCTAAGGCTGGAAGCAGTGGGGACAGAAAAAATGAGTATAGGTGCAGGGAAAGGAGAAAGGAGGCAGAAACATAGAGAAGAAAGAAGATAATGAATATAAAGCTATTTGCGTGGGATTTCTGCAAGAAGTTTCTAGAAGTAAGGGCAGTCAGGGTCAAGTGCTAAGAAAAGCTGATGGATGAGTAGACAAAGTTAAGGGAAAACCTTCTCTCTGTGGAGGAAGGGAAATTAGAGAGTCTTCAACTGTGGTGTCTCAAGGGTCCCTGATCTCCATGGGCTGCCAAAGGGACACCTGAACTTTCCAGATCCACATGGGAATAACAGGTGTCCATTTGATCCTCCGTGGATTTCAACCAGGATTCTTAAACTACTAAGAAGAGTTCTTTCCCAAACACCTTTGCTTCTGACAAGTGGACTTTGATTTGAAATCATTTCCAAAGTCTTCCAGATTTTTGTTCCAAGTTGTCTTATGAATCCAGACGACAAGTCTGGATACTTTGCTCCTGCTCCTTCTCCTTGGTTAAAGCTACAGTTGATGCCTTCCACAGTATTAAATGATCTAAGGACTCCTAAACTCACTGACGGAAGAAAATTCTAGAGGCTGTGACTCTGTAGAGGGTAAGTGAGCAGGGACGAAATTCTTTACTCGTGTACTTGTTATGCTTTCGCCAGTCACCTACAGAACTGAGAAATGGTCTCAATTCTCCACCCCAAGAATCTACTCCTAATGCATACAGTTCAGGGAAGAAAGTAAGAAAAACATTCCATACGGCTCCGTTGGAAAAAAAAAAAAAAAAGGCAAGTGACTATTTCAAAGGTACTCCTAGAATAATTTTCTGAAATATTTATTGTGAAGCAAAGGTCAGAATTATGGGTTAAGGAGCTGCTAAGAACGAGGTAGGGAAAGGAGAAAACTTGCCAAGGGAGAAATGTCTGATTTTGCAATTCCAGATTCACTCTCCCAGGATTCTCTGCGGTCCACACCTGGGCAAGGTCCATTCCATCCAAGCAAACTCATTCAGCAAGCACCGTGGTCACTGTTTTGCTGCTAATGTGCTATTCTACAGAAAGTCTGGAAAGTGACTTGCTGCTCCATAATTATAATTTAGTTCTGGCCGGAGAGCTAACTTGTCCACGATGCCGGGGCGCTGGCAGTGGGGAGGCCCAAGGCACCTGTGGCAGGCTGGATTCCTCCCGCTATCCACACCTGCTGGTAAGGCCCAAGGAATCATTAAGACTCCAAACACACACGAGAGGCACTGCATCATGTCAGTCAGTTAGATCAGAACTTAGCTCTTAGAGACAGATCTGGACGAATGCAAGGCTCTAATCATCACTGGCTTTGTCTATTTTGGAAATTCCCAAACTGATTATGCCTCCTTTTCCTAACCTTTCCTTCCAAAATAAAGAGGGTAAAATGAAGAAAAGATCAAACAAAGAAGCACCGCTGCACCTGCTTTAGAATGTTGTGAAGAGTTAAGCACTCTACTGCTTTAAATACTGTGCTTAACAGAGTACTTGGCAGAGTATTCGTACTCTGTTACAGTGGTCCCCAAACTCTTTGCTGCAGGGACCAGTGCTCCTATGAGAATCTGATGCCTGATGATCTGAGGCGGAGCTGAGGCGGTGATGCTAGCACTGGTGAGCAGTTGAAAATATAGATGAAACTTCACTCTCTGGCCCACGGCTCACCTCCTGCCATGCAAACTGGTTCTTAACAGGCCACAGATCTGTACTGGTCCATGGCCTGGGGTTGGGGACCCCCGCACTATTATATTATTAGTAAATATTGTTACTTCTTTAGGGATTTAATGGCTTATGTTGCTAACAAGATTGGGGTCTTCAAAAGAAGACCACCAGAGCTTTCTCTCTCTCTTCCCAGCCTGGCTATTTTAGCCAATGGTAGGGTCTGTGAGGAAGGGACCACCCACTGCTTGGGTGCATTGGGGGGAGGGCTTTGGAAGAGAGAGGCAGGGGCAAATTTAGGAGTAAAGTCCAACAGCAAGCTCCTATCACAGCACCTGTCCCGCGGTACTGTCATTTTGTGTTTCCATGCCTACTCTTCTAGACCATGAGGTCACAGAAAGCAGGTACTTTGACTTCCTCTCCTAGTTTCTTAATAAGAAATGGGAAGCATAATTTTGATCAGAGTGTCAAGTCTCCATTTCAAAATCACATCCAATAATAACACTAGTGTCGACCGACCGCCCATTTCATGAACTCCCTAGGCCACTAATATAGGATAGGCCACATCTTTCAAGGCACAGCAATTATTTTATTCAACTCTTGGCACTGCCAGTGCGTTTTCTGTGTAGCCGTAAGGTTTTGATGGGAGACATCACTTACCATCACCAGTGCCATCAACATTATCGTGAGCACCAGCGCCTCCACCATGAAACCGATATAGACACTAAGTCTAGAGAAAGCTTAAAGCTTTCACTTCCATCTCTCTGCCTTATAGTGTACACTGCAAGGAGTCGTCTCCTTCCTCCTGGGTCTCGTGTAGTCTTTGCCATGAGTAGCTGCATCTTGTTCAGAGCCTTCAATGCAGGCTACGGGGCTGACTGCGCTGCTCTCCTTTCCTCCTACGCCTCGGGCTGGAGAGTCTTGGTGCATTCGTAACCTGAGGTTGCCTGGTGCCATCCAGAATGACACGTCTTTGACCCAAGAGAAGGGAGAATCTTTATTCCCCCCAGATTTCTATTCTTTCTTCTCTCCACTCTGTGGTCCTAAGTTGTAGCATTGCTCCTTCCTTGTAGACAGCAAGAAAATTCATTCTAGAACTCTATGAATGGTACCTCTGGTTTCTTCCCATATCTCGCCATCACCATTCCCATTCTCTTCTTAGAAACATCCAGATAGCAGCCTCTGAGTTTTTCAATAGCAGCCCAGGTCCTCCCAAACTTGAATAGCATTCGCAGTAGGGTTCACCCCCAATGCCTCCTCTCCAGAATTCCCTACGTTTTGATCTCTAGCCACCCTTCACATGCTCGATGAACACAGTCATATAGAAATAATAAGCTCTGATCTAAAAGATGAAAGAGCCAAGTGGGTAACAGCTGATTCATCTTATGCCCAGGCAAAGGTATGGACGGCCTCAGGTTGCAGACATTCTGTCACTAGGCTTGAGGGTGGACTAGATTCACAGCCTGCATAGACGTCAGATCCACACACTCCTGGTTTCTGACATGACGTGGCCAAGTAAATTGCCTTCTGCTGTTGCAAGCTTATTAATTTTTGGCTTCTTTATCACTGGTTACAACCCTCTTCCCACACAGGCTGCAAGATCCTTCTTGTCTTTACAAACACTGCACTTCTCTTTTGAAAGACCATAATTTAAAGCATTTGGGAAAGAATATCTCTGAACACTATTATAAGAATTATAGGATAAAAGAGATTATCTTAATTATGTCACTCGACATGGTGCAAGTCCCATGCAGAGCAAATGTAGTTTCAATCTCCTGTCACTGGAGAAAAGCTAGCAAAATATGTAATACATTTTGGAACACTTACACATTCTTATTATCTCAAGTTCCATTACTATAAGAACCATATGTTGAATCAGTAATACACTGTGTTGAAGGAATAACTTCATTTATCTTACAATGGTAAGGCAGGTCTACTGAAGTCTAACTGGCTTGCTTTCAGGGAGTCATGATACTTCTAATTTTTTTACTGACTGATGCTTGAAATTGTACATCGGTCAGTTATCCCTTTAGATTAAGACATTGATCTCTTTATCTGGAAAAATCTCTAAGCAGGTATCAGAGATTTGTAAGTGGGGACCTAGGAGCAGGATTTACTAAGATATACAAGAGAAAGGGCAAAGGAGAATGAGAGGAAGGGGCAATTCCAGGAGATGGGGGCTGGAGGGAAGACACAGGTGAAAATTAGGAGGATGGGTTCACCCAGCGAAAGTGTCAGCTCCTTCTCACTCGTGGAGCGAGAGTTGTGATAGCGGTGGTGGTCTTTTACACAGACATCAATGCTTTTAGAGCAAGTAAATTAATCTGGAAATGTCTTTTAGAAAAAGCTCGACATATCGATAAAATATGGATGAATTTTTCATTACCTATTCTAGTACAACAAAGGCATGCCACAAATCTATTCACAAGGTAGAGCAATATCTGTCAAAAGATTAATATCCAGAATATATAAAGAATCCTACAGCATTAGTAGAGAAAAAGGCAAACAAGCGAATAGAAAACTTGAAAAGGAAACAGGCAAATTAACAGAAAAGGAAAAGCAAGCAGCTGAAGAACATATAAAATATTGTCTAACAATCCTGAATGAATGAAAGGTTGAAAATGCCAGTTTATGAAAAATGCCTATTCAAACAAAAATGAGACAACATTTTACGCACATCAGATTGGCAATACATAAAAAGTCTGATAAACCAAGTGTAGGATGAAGCTATTGAGAAATGAGGGTAGGAATATGAAGATAAATTCAAGTTCCCGTTTTGGACAGTAACATGGCCCTACCTGGTACAGATGGAGATGCACATACTACTTGGTGCAGTCACGTCTCTTCCAGGTATATCCAGGTATATATCCCCCACGGAAAAAGCCAGCAAGTCATCTTTTGGGCCGAACCAGGCTAAATGACTATTTCTGGATGGCCCACAGGCTTGAAGTATTTCTTAACATTTATAAATGGCCAAGGGAAAAAGATCAAAATAATCAATGACATGTGAAAATGATGTGAAATTTATATCAGCATCCGTAATTCTCGTTTCACTGGCACGCAGCCATGCCTGCGTGTTCAGCACCACCTATGGCAGCGTTCACACTACCACAGTAGAACTTGATAGTTGTGATGTAGGCCATCTGGCCTGCAAAGCTGAAAATATTTAGTATCCGGTCGTTTCTAGTAAAAAAATTTGTAAGCCCTGGCCCTAGAGAAACGCTCATCCATGTGTGTAACGAGGATGTGCACTAGTGTTCGCTGGAGTGTTGTTTGTACTAAGAAGAAACCGGAAGCGATATGACTGTCCATTAAGAAGTGACTGCAATAACCTGTTGTCCCCACACTGTGGTCTTTATACACCAGTCTGCACTCAAATAAACCAAGACTCTTTGGGAAAATGGAAAATAGCAAGTTTGAAACTGGAAAGTAGAAAATGATTCTGGAAACCTTGTCATAACAGAAAGTAAAGAAGGTTTTAAAGACTCCACCAGCATCATGGCAAAAGGACTCGGGTGCCAATTAGAGGCTCCCGTTGACCAACGATGAGATAATCGAGTGTCACTGAGAATAACAGCTACAACTGATTGAAACTCATCAAATATATTTAAACTCATGAATACATAATTATACTTAAAAGAAACATTTATCTTCTTTGGAGGATGCTGAGAAACCATCTCATTATTTGTGAAACTGAGAATCAAATATTACAAAAAATAGAAGTAATTTCATAAATAAATCTTGGTGTGGTTATACAATGAGCACTAATAGCATTTTTTAAATAGACCTACATGTATCAACTTGGATAAACGTCAAATACTTATTGTTGAAAAATAAAAAACATATTGCAAAAGGATGCAGTATAAAAAACACATATACATTCTGAAAAAAATGCTCTAAATGATATAATATTACAGTGTATGGATTTATACCTAGAGATGGAGAATAAAAGTATAAAAATATGGACAGAAAAATACACAGCCTCAGGATGCCAGTTACTTCCACAGAGGAGAAAGAAATGGGATGAAGACCTTCATCTGTGTCCATTGCTTGAAAAAGAAATAACAGCAAATAAAGAAGAAATGATGTGTTCAGTGTGAAAATGCTTACTGCAGTGTGTTCTCTCTCTTTGAAATGTATGAAATAGTTCGGTAGCTTAAAATATTACAGCAGAATTACAAAACTGCTCCAATCGCTAGTATTTCTATTGTCCACAACTTCTTTGGTAATTACATATTGGGGCAGGCAGTGGGACACAAGTTGTGGCCAGCATCAGCTGTACTGCTGGATGCTGCTGAGACATGCATGCTGGTGAGCATGATGGAGAGCATGATGGATTACGCAGTCCACAAAGTCGTGCTCTTTGACTGGACACTAATGACCGAGACACTATAGGATACGGATGACAAAATAATTGCTGTAACCTGACAAATGCTTTATGCGTATTGGGACAGAGATGGAAATGGAAAAGAATTCCATCCCCATCTATGTCACGAGTGAGCCACCTCCTGCTCGCCCCTTTGTTAATAAAAAAA